>CM021100.1:939444096-939460443 GCA_007115665.2 Sequoiadendron giganteum | reverse complement strand
TCATGAAATTGTGATGCAACTATGAGATTTAGAGCCGCATGTGATATAGCGCGATGTAATTGAAGTCAATGTGAAGCAATTGCAGTTGACCAGGGTTGACCAGCATTGACCTTGTGTAGACTCTTATTTGAGATGCATTTTTGGTTTCTCAGATAGTAACAATGTGCTAATTTGCTGACCCATGTGTGCTAACCCTTATTTCTGCATGTGCAAAGGCGATTAGTTCTCATTTATACATGAGATTTTAGGCCAACTACCTATGCTTTTAGAGACCGACTAAGTGACAAGGAGAGATGATGGTTTATGAGACTAGGGTTGTACTACATCACTTATATGCCCATCATTCAGGAAAAAAAGGGGTTACTGATGACACTCTGCGAGAGGTGGCACTCAGATACATGTTCCTTTCAGTTACCTACAGGAGAGGATAACATTACATTGGAGGATGTCTATCGTATTTTGTGCATCTAGATTAGCGGGGAGCGAGTGGTATATGATCCCCATAGAGGGTGACAGGCCCTCAGAGAGATGTATGATGATGTAGGTGGTGTTGGTCTAGGCATTCATGGATATGAGATCAGGTGAGACTTTGTGGCTGGCCATTATCCACGATGGGATGCCCTTCTCATGAAATTGATCGCTGGAGTGCTAATTCCAGACTGCCATGGACATGGGTTTTCGATTGGATGGGGGGATGTACTAGTCTGCATGCAAGCACAGAGTACAATATTTGCTTAGGGGACCTACTTGTTAGCCATGTATCATCAACTTCACGAGGTTATTTACCATGAGGGATAGAGTATCAATTGTGGTACCATATTACTTATGATCTAGGCATGGGAGCACATTTCCATTTTTCGACCATCAGTATAGATTCAGCAGCTAGGTGATGGGATGCCCTATGTTTATCTATATGTTGGTTCAGTTAGCCAAACTTGTGTAGGAGAAACTGGGTACTGGTGACATTGGATCAACACATTGATTAGCTTTATCTAGAGGCCATATAGAGATTGTGCCCAATGGTCGGATGAGGATGGTCATTTGTCATTATGCAGAAATTTTAGACACTAGATTGGACGTATAGTGCAGAGTCAGCGTATCATTGAGATGTACCTACCCTAGCGGGTACTATGGTAGTTTGGTGACTAGTAGGTTGTGCCAGTAGGTACAATAGAGTATGCTCGGTCATCTAGGAAGATCGTATGGGGGCCACCAACAGTAGTGGCATTAGTAGAGTAGTAGATAGATGGCTTGGTCGTGTAGGAGTGGTTATGGAGAGGAGGTCCAGTAGATGCAGGGACATCTATTGAGTTTGACACCTGGTGGCAGATTCATGGGCCCATTCCTTTGACAGATCTAGATGGTCTAGCTCCCATAGATTACATATTAGTTATCCCATGGGTACGGAGGGGAGGTCAAGGTGGTAGAGACAGATGGAGAGATGGCAGGGAGGTGGAGGGAGAGATGGAGGAAGAGATGGCAGGGGGGCCGAAGGGAGATATGGTGGTTGGGGAGATGATGGGGGTGTGAGGAGGAGGAGAGGCAATGGAGGGAAGAGGCAGCCCAGGAGAGTTATGAAGAGAGTGGGAGGCACACCATTATCACCCATCTGGGAGGAGGGTGAGGAGAGAGAAATCAGTTGGGCAAGAGGCAAAGGTGGGAGTAGAGGAGGAGGATGAGAATGAGGAGGGGGAGGTGAGAGCATAGGGAGAGATGTCAGTAGAGGAGGATCCATTTGTAGAGAACCATCTTCTTAACATCGCCGCAGAGGAGATCGAGGGAGAGGGGATGAGGGAGGAAGAGAGGGAGGATGAGGCTGAGAGGAGGCTACGGGAGCAAATGATTGATGGGGATGAGGAGGGGGATAGGCCACCCATTTTTCCAATGGATTCCATTGTTGATCAAAGGATTTTTGATCTTCAGAGCAGATTAGATGTGGCCTTGTCTCAAAATAAGGCCCAAGTAGTTGACCTAGAGGTTACTAGAGTGGAGAGAGACCAGGCCATTATTCGATGACAGGAGCTAGACCGATGGGTGACTGAGTTTGCAGAGTTGTGTGCAGGGCTGACAAGGGATATGGCTAGGGAGCTGGCCAAGATGGTTGAGAGTAGGGGTCTATATAGGTTTCTCTATGAGTAGGTCGTTCCACCAAAGAGATGGGACTTGATATTGTCTCGATCATACAGTCGGATAGGCAGTGGCACCCAGACCCATACCAGTAGCAGATCACATAATAGTAGTCATACTAGTGCTAGGGGGTCCACTTCATCAGGGCAGTCATTAGGCCACATGCCACATAGTTCACATAGGCAGTCATCAGGCCACAACCATAGGTCAAGGCATAGTCATAGATCAGTGTCATCAGGACACCAGGCAAAGTAGAGCCAACCTCCTATTACTGAGCCCTCAGGATCCCAAAGTTAGACTCTAGACACCACTCCCATCCAGGTTACCTTTCATGTGATGAGTCAGTTGCAGCCGCCTCTTGAGTCACCTCCACAGGATAGAGGGGCATAACATATGACTTTCATTTTTATTAGACATTTGCATATATTGACATTTGAGCTTGTGAGCTCCATTTTTGGGATATCCTATGACTCTATCTAGTGACATGGTATTTTAGCGATTATATATATGAGATGTAGTTTTGATGCGACCTATATGATTTTATGTGTTATGGTGCTTTGTGATTTATCATATGCTATGTGATGTGATGCATTTATGATGTTATGAGATACATGGATATCGTGGTTTATGTTTATGAATGTAATTATGGATATGATTGTGTATGTATGCATTGTGCAATGTATGATGATATGATTCCTATATGTTAATGAAAATGATGTTTTTATGTATTCCAAATGGATGGATCATAATGTTATGCAATGTGAATTATGGTATTTGATTATGCAAATGTGAATTATGGTATTTGATTATGCCCGTATGATCATGTATGCATCTTTGTTTTTTGTGTCACAGGATATCATCAGTGGATGAGAGAAGAGAAGACAATGATGGATGTTAGTGTGGAGAAAGATATGAATGTTAGTGTGGAGAAGATATGCATCTTAGTGCAGAAACAAAAAATACTTCAACATTTGCCATAGTACTATCCTAGTTGTTTCTCTTTAATCATCATTAGGAGAAAGTGTCATGATGGCCAACAAACACTATGATATGACATAGATCAATAGTGTGCAAGGTCAAACCATCACGTAGATCAACAGTCATAGACAAGGATGATCATGACTCATACGAGGAACACAATTTACCCCTAGTCATTTTGTTACAACCAACCACAGACAGACAAGACTAGTCATGGAATGTTGCTCCTCTAAATCCTGAAGTCAGGATAGCCTTGATGAACTAGTAGCAGGATGATAAAAATGACAAGGATGATCATCATGATACGTCATAGTTCTTTTGATGTAAAGAACTAATATCGTGATAATCATCAAAAAGATAGAATAGTGTTTGCCAAGTGAACAGAATGTCAAGTGTTAAAAATGCCAAGGTTGATGAGGTCAAAGTTTTCAAATGTCAAGTGATACCAGATTTAGGAAGGACACATCCTGAATGACGTTGATATCAAGAGGATCGATTCTCGTAGCTAGGAGAATCTATCAAAATGCCAAGTGATGATGATGATGCTTAGGAAGGACACATCCAAAAGCATAAAGAAATGGTGAGAGTTGCTTCTTAGAAGGACACATCTAAAGAAGAACCAAAATGTTGACAGGTTTATTTGTCTTGATAGAATTTTGAGTACATGTCACTACTGACATGTTGATTTGACTGAAACTGTTGATGAAACAAATTTTGATAGATTTCCCACTCGGGGTTGATTAAATATTTTCTTGATTTAAAGATACTTGGATGTCTGTGAAAGTGTAGTGCCATGAACCCTAATGGATTGACCTAGTGCGGCCTCGGGGGCTCATCGATTGATGGCCTTGCCTACATCATGCACTCAGAGACCTCGTAGTTTGACAGAACCAATGACTTTGTCCAAAGCATGGAAGTTTGAATCATGATTTTATTTTGAAAAACCTAGAAGGACTGACCTAATGTCTCGAGGATTCAAAGATAAATCTTGCCTACATAGAAAATGTGTAGAGACAATGTAGTTCAGACCAAAGATTGACTGACTTGATTGACGAGATAAGATTATGACTGACTTTGACTATGTTTTCGAGATTTTTGACACTTTTCAAATGCTTTTGTGTTTTCTTGGGACATTTTTCAATTTTTAGGTCCTTTTTCAAGACTTTTTCATAATTTTAGGACTTTTTCCAATACTTTTTCAGATTTTTAGGATTATTTTAGGACCTTTTCATATTTTTAGAATTTTTTTAGGACTTTTTTACAAATGCAGAATTATGTGTGACACCCACTACAGTTACATGATAAATGTCTTGCCCCCAAATATGTTGAGGATGATAGAAATAGGTAGACATGGGGAAAAATGCAAGGATATGCGAGGTGTGATGTCAACCGATGCTAGCCATGGTCCGAATTGACAGGACTTATGAAAAATGTCATGAATGTGTCAGGCTATTGTGATTATGCAAAGTGAATAAAAGCCAATTAGAGTAACAGTAGATGGTGGAGCAACAATCGACTACGCATGACACCTATTTTCTAGGTTTTCACCATGGTACTTATCCAAAGCACATGTTTTCCAAGTTTTCACTATTGGATGAATTCATTTCCCTTTACTACTTTTGCCATTTTTTTTTTTCTATTTTTAATTTTTAGCCAAGCTCTCTGATGCTATGTGTAGAAATTTTGAAAATGTAGGTTGTTGATGGGTTCTATCAACTGTTCTCCATCAGGTGTGGCCAACTAAGCTCCAAAACCAAACACTGCAGTAATAATATAAGGACTAAGCCAATTAGGCTCAAACTTTCCAGGCTTTTCACAGTTAGCCTGATTTCTTGGATTTTGCATGAGGACCAAGTCATCGATTTCAAATTTTCTCACCATCACTCTTTTGTTATAGCTCCGACAAAGACAATTTTGATATGCCTGTAAGTGATTCAGGGCATTTTTTCATCTTTCTTGTAACATTTCTAACTCATGTAGGCAAGACTATATGTACTCTTCATCATCGATCATTCCCTCCAAGGAGACTTGGAGAAAAGGAATTTTGAGCTTGATGGGAAATATGGCCTCATATCCATAAACAAGGGAAAATGGAGTGCCTTGAGTTGGTGTACGAATGCTGGTACGGTAGGCCCATAAGGCAGGATTGAGTTGTAAATGCCAATCTTAGCCAACATCATTGACAATCTTCTTAAGAATGTGAAGAATTATTTTATTTGATGCCTCAGCTTGACCATTACCCTATGGATAATATGGGGTGGAGAAATGATGTTGGATGTGGAATTACTCACAAAGTTCATGAACGTCCTAATTTTTTAATGGACTCCCATTATATGTGATGATGGATTGTGGAACACCGTACCGATAGATGATGTAGTTTAGAATAAACTTGGATATCTTCTTACTGGTTATGTAAGTGAGGGGGGTGGCTTCAATCCACTTAGTAAAGTACTCAGTGATGGTGATTATGAATTTATTACCGTTAGAGGAGGATGGATGGATCTTACCCATGAGGTTGAGTCCCCATTATGTGAAGGGCCATGGAGAAGTGATCAGTCTTAGCTCCTGTAAAGGTGCATGGATTAGGTAGCTGTGCACCTGGCATTTTGACATGTTCTGACAAACTAAACAGCATCTTTTTCTAGTGTCGGCCAGTAGTATCCAAGTCTAGTGACTTTCCTAGCTAAAGTTGGACCACTCGAATGAGATCCGCATATACCCTCATGTACTTCTCATAAATTGTTTTGGGCTTTATCAGTGTTGAGACAACAAAGAAGGGTGTTATCAAAGCCACAATGGTATAGGGTGTCACTGACGATGGTGTGTCAGACATATTTTTGTATAAAGGACTTTCTTTGGTTATTGGAAAGGTTGGGTGGTAGGGTTTAGGACTTAAGATAGTCATAGATGTCTTGGTACCAAGGTGAACTAGGACCAACAATATCACAAACCATTTGTGACTCTGGGATGTCATATGCCGGCATCAATAGTTGTTCATCTAAGAACTCAAATTGTGACACATTTTTGGGGATGTCTAAGAGAGATCCAATAGTAGCCATTGCATTGGCTACCTTATTTTGTGTCTTGGGGATTTGTTCAAAGGCAATAAATTTAAAATATGTTAGGAAGCTATCCACCATTCACTTGTAGGGGAGAAAATTTTCATCTTTTGTTTCATAATCATCATTCACTTGGTTGATAACTAACTGAGAATCCTCAAATACTAGCAGTGTCTAAATTTTCCATTTAACTGTGATTTCGAGTCCTATGACTAGTGCTTCATATTTTGTAATGTTATTAGTACAAGGAAAGGTGATCCAGAATACCTTAGGAATGGAATCCCCTTGTGGTGTGATGAACAAGATACCAACCCATGAGCCATGACAAGTATGAGACCCATCAAAATATAGTTTCCATGGTGATGTAGGCTCTGCATGAAATATATACTCATCAGGAAAATCAATTATCAATGGATGAGTGCCTTGGATGGGTGCATCTACAAGTTTATCCACTATTACTTGCCCTTTTATTGCCTTGTGTTCAACATATTGTATGTCATACTCACTTAAAATCATGACCCACTTTGCTAACCGGCCTGTCAAGGCTTTCCGACTTGGGAGATACTTTAGTGGATCAATCTTTGCTACCAGGTGCATTTGGTGATTCAACATGTAATTTCTTAGCTTTTGTTCTGCAAATACAACTTCAAGGCATGCACATTCAATGGTTGTATAGTTCAACTCATATCCTATCAGTGTGCGACTGATATAGTATATGGATCTTTCTTTTTCCTCATGGTTGCTTTGTGCCAATAATGCCCCCAATGCATTGGTAGTTGCCGAGACATATAGGATCAACGTCTTTCCTTCAATGGGAAGAATTATGATAGGTGGTGTCAATAGATATTCTTTGATTTATTCAAAGGTTGTGTGGAATAAGTCTCTCCATACAAAGGGAATACTTTTGTGTAACAGGTATTGAAATGGTTGACACTTGTTTACCAACTATGCGATGAAGAGTCAGATGGACTGTAGTTTGCCTTGAAGTGTTCTCAACTTGCTGATTCCTTTTGGTGGAGCCATGTCTAGAATTTATTTCAACTTTGTGGGATCAACTTCTATGCCTCATCATGAAACTATGTAGCCCAATAGTTTTCCTAAAGTAACCCCAAAGACACATTTTTTTGGGTTCAAACAAACCTTGTAATCCTCTAGCCATCTAAAAATTTTGTCTAGGACCTTGAGATGATCCTTTCGTGTCAAAGATTTTGCCAAAAGGTCATCCAAATAATCTTCCATTAGGATATGCATCATGTCTATAAAGATTGTTGTCATAGCTCTTTGGTATGTGGCACCTGCATTGTTTAAGCCAAAAGGCATGAAATTCCAATAGTATGTTCCCCATGGGCATGTAAATTCCATTTTGTTCTGATCCTCAGGTGCAATGTAGATTTGGTTATAGCTTGAGAAACCATCCATGAGAGACAACATCTCATACCCTGTTGTGAGATCAACAATCATGTCTATATTTAGCAATGGGAAATCATCTTTTGGACAAGCCTTATTTAAAACTTTGAAATCCGTATAGATGCGGATTTGTCCATTTGGCTTTGTGACAAGGACAATGTTGGATATCTAGGAAACATAGTGTATTGATCTTATGAATGCAACATCCAATAACTTCTTTAGTTCAAACTTTCCAAGTAGTGCAATCTATGGATGCATTTTCTATAATTTTTGTTTGACTAGTTTTATACCCAGGATTAGGGGAAGATGATGGAATATCAGTTCTAGATCAAGGCCTAGCATGTCAGCATATGACCATGTGAAGTTAACTTTCCTTTCTATGAAGAATTGTTGAAATTCAGGTTTTTCTTCTTCTGACAATGAAGCGGCCAAGAGAACCATTTTGGGATTCTTTGGTGTAGCTATGTTAACTTCCATGGTGTCTTCGATAAGCATAGCCGATTTTTCCTGTATTGTGGGAAGAAATTCCAATCCTCCATCCTTAGGCACCTCATAGAGGTTTTCACCTTTGAAAACATCCTTTATTTTTACTATTTTATTGTCAGAAGGCGCCTTGCAGTTTTCACCTAAAGAAATTTAATTTTTTATCTTATTCTTTGTATTTTTGCGACTGGAGGATTGCACAGTCTCCTCGAAGTAAGCTACACAATCTAGGTCAATGGAAAATCCTGCTTTGTGATCACCCCACAGTTAATTCTCTTAGAGTCCCATGAACTCTGCAGAGGCCTCATCATTCTGAAAGATATCCATAGCAAGTGGTTATTATTGGTCCCAGTCAATCAGTTGCAGGTAAACAAGGGAAATACCATCATCAGTGCTGGTAAAAGATGGGGAAGATGTAGAAATCATGCAAATTGAAGCCTCAAGTGTGAAGGAAAATTTGAAAATTTAAACTTCTGTGTCAGATGCTATGGATGGACCATATTCAGATTTAGATGAGTTGAATTCATAGTCATAATAGGGCACAAAAATATCAGCATCATGACTATTGGATGGCATTTCAAAGGAATGGGTAGTAGGTTGAGACATGTCAGGTTCATGGGTGGGCTCAGGAATGGGGCAGGAAAATTCAGATGTTGTTGGTGACAATTTTTGTTCTTCTAGATCCCAAGGAATGCTTACCTATTCCTTATTTTTAGAGTGACGGTCAATAGGATCAATGTTGTATTCTTGTCTGAATCTTTCTTCAAAATGCAGTTGGCTAGGTTCTAGGAATAGTTCGTCAATATCATAGTTACTAAGGGTTTTCTCAGATCCCCATTCCCATTCATTAGAGTCAGTTTCAGTAAGGGATTCTTCGTGTGTCTTGACACTTTTTGTAGCCATGATGTCCTCACTTGAAAGTTCATAAGTACATCGATCATTAGTTCCGAGTTCGTCAAACCCTAGCCCAATGTACCTTAGTCTTGCATAGATAATGATAGGTTCTCTCCTTCCATTGTTGGCCTTTCCAAGACCACTTGTGCCGTCAAAACCTAGTGCCTTGCATATGTCGATAATGACTTCATTACTCATATCCCCCCATAGTGTGAAAACACTTTTTGGTGGAACCTTGAAAGTTGTTTTGGGCTCAATTGCGAAACACATTCTACCATAGACTTTAGGCATCTTAGGTATTGTGGTGATACAGTAAGCCCTATTCAGTTTGAATTCTACATAGCCAAGGTCCTAGATCTTAAGGTCATTACTTGGTATAGAGGCTGAGGAGGATGGTGCAGTGGAAGTCGATGGAATGGATGATTTGGTGAGTGTAGATGGGTCAATATATTTGGAAGAGGTGGAAGTTGAGGCTTCCTAATTAATGAGTACCTGGTGCTCAATAGTGGCTCTTAGATTGGTATAGTATTGAAATGGATCAGGATCTCCTAGGATAGTAATTTCAGTACCATCAAAAGGGAACTTCAGGCATTGGTGGTATGTGGAAGGAATGGAATTTAAGGAATGAATCCATGGGCGACCAAGTAAAATATTGTAATGTATGTCACGATCCAAGACTTGGCATGTTGTATCTATAATAACTGGTCCCACATAAATTGGAATTGTGATGACACCTTTAGAAGTGCATTCTTCATCATCGTATTCCTTAATGACAATTCTTTTGGTAGCATCCACACATGCATCAGAGAATCCAAGAGATTTAACCAATTTTAGAGAGAAGATGTTCAATCCTGCTC
Organism: Sequoiadendron giganteum; assembly: GCA_007115665.2. Classification (NCBI taxonomy): domain Eukaryota; kingdom Viridiplantae; phylum Streptophyta; class Pinopsida; order Cupressales; family Cupressaceae; genus Sequoiadendron; species Sequoiadendron giganteum. Next base: position 939,450,638 of record CM021100.1, on the reverse strand, counting down.
CGCCATCTACTAAGACTCTTCTAACCTTATGTTTGTGGACAGAAACCTTGATAGGAAGGGAATCATTATGCGATGGTTTGGGTGAGGAATAGTCACTATCTGGAAAGGTAATGTGGTGAGGCGAAGTCAAATATCCAACCATGGTTTCAAAATGATTCTCATCAATGTTGTTTGGGATGGAAGACTCTTGTAGAACCTTATCCAAGATGGCCTTATGTGTGGGTGAAATGCAGAGAAATTCAAGGATGGAGATTTGAGCGGGTGTTTTGTTCAATTGCTCAATAAGGTTGAACTCTGGCTTAGGTTTTTGCGGCTTGGTAGATGGGCTAGGTATGGTAATTTTAGGCTGATGAGTAGAGGGACCTGGGATGGTGACCTTTCCTAACATGTTGTGACATTGCATTCTAGGGCCTTTTTAATGGTAATGGTATTGACACACTTATCTTCATCAGGAGTGCGGAGATTGTTAATGCTGGTACCACCAAAATAATTGAAGGCAGGACGGATGTGATTGGCTTAATTATTGTTCTTCTTCATGCAAGATGAGAAGCAGTTACCAGAACCATGATCTTGCAGTGGGTTCTTATGGATTGTATGGTCAAAATTAGACGCAAATGGTTGACCTCCCAACTCAATGGTATGGTTTTCTATAAGGTCTTGCACAAGATTTTTTTAAATGATGACAAGAGTAATTTTTGCGTCCTTTGACATGGTGGTAATCACAAAATGTGTTATCATCCCACCATGATGGCTTGAACTGAATGGTTTAGGTTCTTCCAAAGTTATGACACCATTTTGGATAAGTTTCTTTAAGACAATTTTGATAGGCTCACCTAAGGGAGTGTATGTGTGTTTTTGAAATTGTCATGGTTGATACAACTTCCTTTGATTAAATTGAGTAGGATTATTTTGAATAGCATTGGTAGTTGGTGTGGGTGTGGTCATAGGTGCATTTTGATTTTGAGCTCCTTTGATGGTGAGTACATGACCTGTTGCATTAACGGTTTTTGCATCGACCACACCATCATTAGTGATGTGTTTATTCTTAACCCAATATTTTTTTTTGTCATTGGAATTACTTGGGCTAGTGTTTGTTGTGGTGTTGATCATTTTTCCACCATATTTCAATTCACCTTTGGTGATCAAGGCTTTTTCAAGTTGAACACCTCTCTCAACAAGGTCAACAAAGGTGGTACAACAATGGACTTGTAAGCCATATCTTAGAAGTCCTAGGATATTTTGTACAAACATGATGACTTTATCCTTTCCAAGTATTTCTACCAGACATCTGCTTGCTAAGGTTCTCCATCTTTGAAAGAATGGGATAAAATTATCTCTTTCCTCCTCTTGGGTAAGTCTGCATAAGGAGGCAATCCCAATATTCATGTTAACATTATAGGCGTAGTTTTCAACAAACTTGTTTGCCAATTCATCACAAGTTTTGATTCCTTTAGGCAATAGCGATAACCACTCCAGTCCATGGCCCATGAGACTTCTAGAGAAGAGTCTCATGAGATAGGTTTGCTCATATGCAATGTCCATGCAATTGGTGGTGAACTCTCTTATGTGCTCAATGGGGTTTGTATTTCCTTTGTATTTAGGGAAATGTGGCACCACATATCCATGAGGAAACTATGGCATATACAAGGTTGTGTCAAATGGATATGGACATAAGTCATCTGACATGTAAGACTTTTTGGTTGATTATTGCAAGGTCTCCACTTGTGTTTGAAGAGTAGAAAGTTGGAGTGTGAGTGCCTCTACAATTGGGTTGTTGGTAGCATCGCACATGTTGGTGATAGGTATGGATTGAGTTCCCACTTTTTGTGATGAGATGTGTTGGTTTGGGATTTGTTTTTGGTGAGGAAAATGAGTGTTTTGATGAGGGATGTGTTGTTGTGTATGGACTTGAGAAGCATAAGTGGGGACATGGGATCCTGCCATGTGGGATTGAATTTGGGGGCCTTTTTGGGCTTGAGCATGTTGATTCCCAAATGGAATGGAAGATTGAGTGCCTTGATTGCCTTACCCAAATAGGTAATTATGGCCTTGATGAATGCGGGTATTTTTCCTCAAAGGAATGTTGGTATTTACCTATGAGGAATTAGATTGGGTGCCTTGAATGACAACTATTCATTTATTTCTCCCAAAATGGTTTGATGAGTTGGTTTCCATGGCATTTGAGGAACCTAATAACAGGTTTGCTGATGTACTCATGGAAATAGATGAAGTCCCAAAGAGATATGAGGTGGTTGCACCCATTGTTGATCCAAACTTTTGTGAAGGAATAGTAGATGATTGTTGGGGATGGATTGTGATGTGGTGTTGGTTTGGGTAGATGATCCCCCAAAAGATGTTGTGTTGATTGTGGTGGATGCATTGGTTGTGGTGGTAGAATGACCAAGGGGGGTAGCATTAATGGTGTTAATGATATTTTGTGATGTGGCTCCCATGGAAGTATTGTGTGATTAGGGATCAGGAGATGTTGCTCTAATAGTGTTGAGGTCAAATCCTTTTGGTAACCTATCCCCTTGGTAAAGGAGCATGGCTAGGTATCTAGCTAAGTCGTTTAAAACCAATTCTTCCACAAAAGAGGCCACTTCTGGGTTTTGGGCAGCAACTTGTATGTCTTCTTCAAAGATTTCCCCATTTTGGTCTCTACGGACAAATTGCTCAAAAGGATTGTGTATAGAGGGTGGTAATGACATCTCACTAAATGGATTGATAGAATAATTTCCCATGTCATTAGAAAAGGTATTCGTGTCATTAGGGAATGAATTCATGTTGTTGGTGAAATTGAGAAAGTTGGTGTCTTGACCAAAAGAACCCGAGTCTTTTATTTCTCTATAATCTAGTTTCAACCATAAAAAGTTTTGGTCAACCTGGGGATGATGAGGGTGGATGACCTAAATATGCAAATGTTATGGCACTATATTTTTTTGGGTTTTTTTCGAATAAAATAATGCTATGAAATGATGGTGAGTGGTAATGAAAATGAGACTAAAGGGAAACTAAAGGTATGTAAATGCAAAGGATAATACTATAAATGGGATGAGACAAAAAGTGAAAAGACTAATGGTATGCAAAGGATTCTAAGATGCACTCACTAATGGTAAATCTAAGGAGATATAAACTTAATCACACTAAGTTTTGGCAATGATTCAGGTTTGTAAAATCAATGGACTGTAAAAAGGACTAAATGAGGACAAAGTAAAATTTCCACACTAGACTAATGAGTGGGAAATAATTGACAAAAGGTATTGAATAAAGAAAAAGATTTATTGAGTCCAATGATAACCTACTTGTGAATGCAAAGGTTTGAAAAAGGGTGATACAGAATCTAATCCTAAGATCCACAAAAAAAATGAATGTCCAAGGGGATGGTAAAGTATAACAATGTAAGTAATAAAATGTGATGGGATTCTATGGTGAGTTAAGAATGCTACCTATAAATTTAATAATGAGAGAAGTTGAGCAATTCAATGTCTGGTTTGATAGAAACAGTAGAGAAAAATGTGTTGGAGTTTGATAAGGACAAAATTGAGTCTCAATTTTGACAATGACAAGCAATTTTTTGGAGACTGGAAAATGTGTCGCAGCAAATGCATTGTGATAGAGAAAATGCATCATAGAAAAAAGGAAAATGTGGTTTAGAATGGTGATGGTGGCATTTGGTAAAGAAATTATGGTGAAAGATAGTCAATTGTGTTGCAATAGAGCGATTGTGGCTCAACAATTAGCACTTGTGGTCTAAAATAGAGTATGCGGTTCACAATGGGAAATGCATCATTCGATAAATTGATTGTGGTGAAAGATATTCGATTACGGTGTTTTAAGTTGCACATGTGTTGCAACAGGGTGAGTGCAACTTAGAATTTAGCACTTGTGTTGTGGAAAATGGTTTTGGACAAAAGTTCAGTAGATTACAAGTTTGTTTCATATTTTGGGATTGATGTTCATTTGTTCAAGTTTTCTGAAAACATTTGGCAAACATATGATGTAAAAAATGAAAAACACGGTCACATAGAAAACATTTACAAAATCTTATGGCTGCAAGGACAATATTCTTATGGATCTCGCAGATTTTACTCCAACTGCATATTTTTAGTGGATGAATTTAGAAGCTTGGCCCCACGGGCTCCCCCTTATAGTGAACTCACTTAGGACAATCAAGCTTGCAACCTCCATGAAAATCCCATGGTAGATTGATCATCTCTACTAAAAACTATGTAGGTGTGGGTGCCATGGCAACGGCCGTTGTTGCACCAAAGAATAGAAGGTTTTTGGCCACTAAAAACAAGGGTTTAAATTTAGGCACCCATTCGAGTGGTCATACATGGGGCACAAGATTAAGCTCCATTAAGGAGTCAATCTAGCTTGAAGAGGTTAAGCTCAATAGGGTTTTGGGGAATACTACTTGGTCTATATGATATATCTGCACTCGTAATCCTAGGATTTCCCTTAGCATTCACATTTATATACCGGTCGGGAGTAGCCTGGATGAAGAGATTCATTGTTGGTTTGAGTCGCTTTGGGGTGAGTACTTTTTCCCACCAAAGCAAGCCCAATTTCTAAGGCTAACAAAAGTGAGCAAACATATTCATATTACAATCAATATTTGTTTAAAAACAAAGAGAGAACACACAAATATGTTTGACTCACACTCTCATGTTGTTCTTTTTAAGCCCAAATTTAAATATGAAAGGGTGATAACTAACTAAATCATAAAATAGAACAAGCACTCGTTCATTTTAACCATTTGTAGAGTTAGCAAGCAAATGGTTTATTTTAACCATTTGTAGTGTGACTAACTAACAGTTCATTTTAAACTAATGGTAGTGTGAATGTTCTTTTTAAACTCATGCAAATGTGTGATTATTCATTTTAACTATGAGTGAAATACATCATTGATTAAGTTATTAAAAATAAATAAACTAATAATCATTACCTTAGATTTCCGCTTGACACATGCTGCAACAGACAGATTAGTATAAAAAAAAATCTCTAATCTAAAAACAAAGAAAAATAAATATCCAAAAAATAGAAAATAAAAAATTGTTTACCAGTCGCCTGCATCGCAATAGAGTGAATGCATCGTTCTAGGTTTCAGACGTGGTGCGTTATGTCGAATGTGGTTCTCTGTCTATTGGATGCGGCTTGGGTTGTTAGTTGCATCACAAAAAATATCAAGTGCATCACGACAGAGTGTATAAGTTGCTTTAGCTAGAAAATGTGGCGTAGTAGAGCAGTTGCATCATAGAAGATGTTGAATGCATCGTTCCATACCTGTACTTGTAAAATGTCAAAAAACCATACGGTAACCTACAAAAAACATGTTAAAAAGTTGGGTTCACCAATGTAATTGAGGATTTTTCTGCAAGATCAGGTTGTTAGCAACATACATGTATATTAATCAAATCCACAATATCAATAGAATGCATAGGAATAAATAAAAGAAATAGATGAAATGAGCTCACCAATGTAATTGAGGATTTTTCTGCAAGATCGGGTTGTTAGCAACATACAAGTATATTAATCAAATCCGCAATATCAATAGAATACATAGGAATAAATAAAATAAATTGATGAAATGGGCTCACCAAATCCCGTATCCTCCACGACTAATTTCTATTGTACCTTCTAGCTTGCTAAAATGTATAGTATTCCCTCAGATTGTGATGAGAAAACTTCTATGCTATGGACTAGTCCTAAGCCAAGTGTTGAAGGATTTCCTATAAGCTATGCAAAAGAAATTAAATTCTATATGCAAGTAGCTAAATGACACAAGATCAAATTCCAAGATATTTAAGATTATTTAAGAGATCAAATTCCAAGATGTGAGATTAAGAGATCAAATTTCAAGATGCAAGATTAAGAGATGTTGAAATGAGAACAAAATTGACATTTTATAGAAAATGTAATTTTGAATGGATGGATGAGATTGAAGATTGAGAAATGCCCTAAAATCAATGGTCAAGATTCAAAATGGTAACTCTCAATTAGGGTTAGGGTAAGATTCCCAAATGAGTGGACAAGATTTAATTTAAGAAATTAAATCAAGGATGGAGAATAAATGTGACAGTGAGATGAAAATTAGTAAAAATCAAAAGATAAAGATTAAACAAGAAGATGAGAATTAGAAAATAAATAATTTTAGCAATTACTTGATTTGTAGAAGAATATTTCTATTTTGAATTAAAATTAATTCAAAATATGGATTTAGTGAGATAGTAAATAATTGATTCTAAGATTATTTACTAAAAGAAGTGACAGTTAACCATGTGAGGCTATTTTAAATAAATTGTTTTATTTAAAATGAGGGAGATGTCAAATAAGGCAATGAAATAATTAAAGATAATTATTTAATTTAGAGAAGGTGATGGATTAATCAAATACATTAATAAATATATTTAATTATAAGAAGACTTTTGAGAATTAGTGACATATTAAATAAATAAATAAAACATATTTATTTAATAATCAGGAGGACATAAGTGGCAAAGATTAATTAAATAAACTGAGAAATTTATTTAATTATGAGA
>CM021100.1:939280388-939443996 GCA_007115665.2 Sequoiadendron giganteum | reverse complement strand
AGATAGTCATAGATGTCTTGGTACCAAGGTGAACTAGGACCAACAATATCACAAACCATTTGTGACTCTGGGATGTCATATGCCGGCATCAATAGTTGTTCATCTAAGAACTCAAATTGTGACACATTTTTGGGGATGTCTAAGAGAGATCCAATAGTAGCCATTGCATTGGCTACCTTATTTTGTGTCTTGGGGATTTGTTCAAAGGCAATAAATTTAAAATATGTTAGGAAGCTATCCACCATTCACTTGTAGGGGAGAAAATTTTCATCTTTTGTTTCATAATCATCATTCACTTGGTTGATAACTAACTGAGAATCCTCAAATACTAGCAGTGTCTAAATTTTCCATTTAACTGTGATTTCGAGTCCTATGACTAGTGCTTCATATTTTGTAATGTTATTAGTACAAGGAAAGGTGATCCAGAATACCTTAGGAATGGAATCCCCTTGTGGTGTGATGAACAAGATACCAACCCATGAGCCATGACAAGTATGAGACCCATCAAAATATAGTTTCCATGGTGATGTAGGCTCTGCATGAAATATATACTCATCAGGAAAATCAATTATCAATGGATGAGTGCCTTGGATGGGTGCATCTACAAGTTTATCCACTATTACTTGCCCTTTTATTGCCTTGTGTTCAACATATTGTATGTCATACTCACTTAAAATCATGACCCACTTTGCTAACCGGCCTGTCAAGGCTTTCCGACTTGGGAGATACTTTAGTGGATCAATCTTTGCTACCAGGTGCATTTGGTGATTCAACATGTAATTTCTTAGCTTTTGTTCTGCAAATACAACTTCAAGGCATGCACATTCAATGGTTGTATAGTTCAACTCATATCCTATCAGTGTGCGACTGATATAGTATATGGATCTTTCTTTTTCCTCATGGTTGCTTTGTGCCAATAATGCCCCCAATGCATTGGTAGTTGCCGAGACATATAGGATCAACGTCTTTCCTTCAATGGGAAGAATTATGATAGGTGGTGTCAATAGATATTCTTTGATTTATTCAAAGGTTGTGTGGAATAAGTCTCTCCATACAAAGGGAATACTTTTGTGTAACAGGTATTGAAATGGTTGACACTTGTTTACCAACTATGCGATGAAGAGTCAGATGGACTGTAGTTTGCCTTGAAGTGTTCTCAACTTGCTGATTCCTTTTGGTGGAGCCATGTCTAGAATTTATTTCAACTTTGTGGGATCAACTTCTATGCCTCATCATGAAACTATGTAGCCCAATAGTTTTCCTAAAGTAACCCCAAAGACACATTTTTTTGGGTTCAAACAAACCTTGTAATCCTCTAGCCATCTAAAAATTTTGTCTAGGACCTTGAGATGATCCTTTCGTGTCAAAGATTTTGCCAAAAGGTCATCCAAATAATCTTCCATTAGGATATGCATCATGTCTATAAAGATTGTTGTCATAGCTCTTTGGTATGTGGCACCTGCATTGTTTAAGCCAAAAGGCATGAAATTCCAATAGTATGTTCCCCATGGGCATGTAAATTCCATTTTGTTCTGATCCTCAGGTGCAATGTAGATTTGGTTATAGCTTGAGAAACCATCCATGAGAGACAACATCTCATACCCTGTTGTGAGATCAACAATCATGTCTATATTTAGCAATGGGAAATCATCTTTTGGACAAGCCTTATTTAAAACTTTGAAATCCGTATAGATGCGGATTTGTCCATTTGGCTTTGTGACAAGGACAATGTTGGATATCTAGGAAACATAGTGTATTGATCTTATGAATGCAACATCCAATAACTTCTTTAGTTCAAACTTTCCAAGTAGTGCAATCTATGGATGCATTTTCTATAATTTTTGTTTGACTAGTTTTATACCCAGGATTAGGGGAAGATGATGGAATATCAGTTCTAGATCAAGGCCTAGCATGTCAGCATATGACCATGTGAAGTTAACTTTCCTTTCTATGAAGAATTGTTGAAATTCAGGTTTTTCTTCTTCTGACAATGAAGCGGCCAAGAGAACCATTTTGGGATTCTTTGGTGTAGCTATGTTAACTTCCATGGTGTCTTCGATAAGCATAGCCGATTTTTCCTGTATTGTGGGAAGAAATTCCAATCCTCCATCCTTAGGCACCTCATAGAGGTTTTCACCTTTGAAAACATCCTTTATTTTTACTATTTTATTGTCAGAAGGCGCCTTGCAGTTTTCACCTAAAGAAATTTAATTTTTTATCTTATTCTTTGTATTTTTGCGACTGGAGGATTGCACAGTCTCCTCGAAGTAAGCTACACAATCTAGGTCAATGGAAAATCCTGCTTTGTGATCACCCCACAGTTAATTCTCTTAGAGTCCCATGAACTCTGCAGAGGCCTCATCATTCTGAAAGATATCCATAGCAAGTGGTTATTATTGGTCCCAGTCAATCAGTTGCAGGTAAACAAGGGAAATACCATCATCAGTGCTGGTAAAAGATGGGGAAGATGTAGAAATCATGCAAATTGAAGCCTCAAGTGTGAAGGAAAATTTGAAAATTTAAACTTCTGTGTCAGATGCTATGGATGGACCATATTCAGATTTAGATGAGTTGAATTCATAGTCATAATAGGGCACAAAAATATCAGCATCATGACTATTGGATGGCATTTCAAAGGAATGGGTAGTAGGTTGAGACATGTCAGGTTCATGGGTGGGCTCAGGAATGGGGCAGGAAAATTCAGATGTTGTTGGTGACAATTTTTGTTCTTCTAGATCCCAAGGAATGCTTACCTATTCCTTATTTTTAGAGTGACGGTCAATAGGATCAATGTTGTATTCTTGTCTGAATCTTTCTTCAAAATGCAGTTGGCTAGGTTCTAGGAATAGTTCGTCAATATCATAGTTACTAAGGGTTTTCTCAGATCCCCATTCCCATTCATTAGAGTCAGTTTCAGTAAGGGATTCTTCGTGTGTCTTGACACTTTTTGTAGCCATGATGTCCTCACTTGAAAGTTCATAAGTACATCGATCATTAGTTCCGAGTTCGTCAAACCCTAGCCCAATGTACCTTAGTCTTGCATAGATAATGATAGGTTCTCTCCTTCCATTGTTGGCCTTTCCAAGACCACTTGTGCCGTCAAAACCTAGTGCCTTGCATATGTCGATAATGACTTCATTACTCATATCCCCCCATAGTGTGAAAACACTTTTTGGTGGAACCTTGAAAGTTGTTTTGGGCTCAATTGCGAAACACATTCTACCATAGACTTTAGGCATCTTAGGTATTGTGGTGATACAGTAAGCCCTATTCAGTTTGAATTCTACATAGCCAAGGTCCTAGATCTTAAGGTCATTACTTGGTATAGAGGCTGAGGAGGATGGTGCAGTGGAAGTCGATGGAATGGATGATTTGGTGAGTGTAGATGGGTCAATATATTTGGAAGAGGTGGAAGTTGAGGCTTCCTAATTAATGAGTACCTGGTGCTCAATAGTGGCTCTTAGATTGGTATAGTATTGAAATGGATCAGGATCTCCTAGGATAGTAATTTCAGTACCATCAAAAGGGAACTTCAGGCATTGGTGGTATGTGGAAGGAATGGAATTTAAGGAATGAATCCATGGGCGACCAAGTAAAATATTGTAATGTATGTCACGATCCAAGACTTGGCATGTTGTATCTATAATAACTGGTCCCACATAAATTGGAATTGTGATGACACCTTTAGAAGTGCATTCTTCATCATCGTATTCCTTAATGACAATTCTTTTGGTAGCATCCACACATGCATCAGAGAATCCAAGAGATTTAACCAATTTTAGAGAGAAGATGTTCAATCCTGCTCCGCCATCTACTAAGACTCTTCTAACCTTATGTTTGTGGACAGAAACCTTGATAGGAAGGGAATCATTATGCGATGGTTTGGGTGAGGAATAGTCACTATCTGGAAAGGTAATGTGGTGAGGCGAAGTCAAATATCCAACCATGGTTTCAAAATGATTCTCATCAATGTTGTTTGGGATGGAAGACTCTTGTAGAACCTTATCCAAGATGGCCTTATGTGTGGGTGAAATGCAGAGAAATTCAAGGATGGAGATTTGAGCGGGTGTTTTGTTCAATTGCTCAATAAGGTTGAACTCTGGCTTAGGTTTTTGCGGCTTGGTAGATGGGCTAGGTATGGTAATTTTAGGCTGATGAGTAGAGGGACCTGGGATGGTGACCTTTCCTAACATGTTGTGACATTGCATTCTAGGGCCTTTTTAATGGTAATGGTATTGACACACTTATCTTCATCAGGAGTGCGGAGATTGTTAATGCTGGTACCACCAAAATAATTGAAGGCAGGACGGATGTGATTGGCTTAATTATTGTTCTTCTTCATGCAAGATGAGAAGCAGTTACCAGAACCATGATCTTGCAGTGGGTTCTTATGGATTGTATGGTCAAAATTAGACGCAAATGGTTGACCTCCCAACTCAATGGTATGGTTTTCTATAAGGTCTTGCACAAGATTTTTTTAAATGATGACAAGAGTAATTTTTGCGTCCTTTGACATGGTGGTAATCACAAAATGTGTTATCATCCCACCATGATGGCTTGAACTGAATGGTTTAGGTTCTTCCAAAGTTATGACACCATTTTGGATAAGTTTCTTTAAGACAATTTTGATAGGCTCACCTAAGGGAGTGTATGTGTGTTTTTGAAATTGTCATGGTTGATACAACTTCCTTTGATTAAATTGAGTAGGATTATTTTGAATAGCATTGGTAGTTGGTGTGGGTGTGGTCATAGGTGCATTTTGATTTTGAGCTCCTTTGATGGTGAGTACATGACCTGTTGCATTAACGGTTTTTGCATCGACCACACCATCATTAGTGATGTGTTTATTCTTAACCCAATATTTTTTTTTGTCATTGGAATTACTTGGGCTAGTGTTTGTTGTGGTGTTGATCATTTTTCCACCATATTTCAATTCACCTTTGGTGATCAAGGCTTTTTCAAGTTGAACACCTCTCTCAACAAGGTCAACAAAGGTGGTACAACAATGGACTTGTAAGCCATATCTTAGAAGTCCTAGGATATTTTGTACAAACATGATGACTTTATCCTTTCCAAGTATTTCTACCAGACATCTGCTTGCTAAGGTTCTCCATCTTTGAAAGAATGGGATAAAATTATCTCTTTCCTCCTCTTGGGTAAGTCTGCATAAGGAGGCAATCCCAATATTCATGTTAACATTATAGGCGTAGTTTTCAACAAACTTGTTTGCCAATTCATCACAAGTTTTGATTCCTTTAGGCAATAGCGATAACCACTCCAGTCCATGGCCCATGAGACTTCTAGAGAAGAGTCTCATGAGATAGGTTTGCTCATATGCAATGTCCATGCAATTGGTGGTGAACTCTCTTATGTGCTCAATGGGGTTTGTATTTCCTTTGTATTTAGGGAAATGTGGCACCACATATCCATGAGGAAACTATGGCATATACAAGGTTGTGTCAAATGGATATGGACATAAGTCATCTGACATGTAAGACTTTTTGGTTGATTATTGCAAGGTCTCCACTTGTGTTTGAAGAGTAGAAAGTTGGAGTGTGAGTGCCTCTACAATTGGGTTGTTGGTAGCATCGCACATGTTGGTGATAGGTATGGATTGAGTTCCCACTTTTTGTGATGAGATGTGTTGGTTTGGGATTTGTTTTTGGTGAGGAAAATGAGTGTTTTGATGAGGGATGTGTTGTTGTGTATGGACTTGAGAAGCATAAGTGGGGACATGGGATCCTGCCATGTGGGATTGAATTTGGGGGCCTTTTTGGGCTTGAGCATGTTGATTCCCAAATGGAATGGAAGATTGAGTGCCTTGATTGCCTTACCCAAATAGGTAATTATGGCCTTGATGAATGCGGGTATTTTTCCTCAAAGGAATGTTGGTATTTACCTATGAGGAATTAGATTGGGTGCCTTGAATGACAACTATTCATTTATTTCTCCCAAAATGGTTTGATGAGTTGGTTTCCATGGCATTTGAGGAACCTAATAACAGGTTTGCTGATGTACTCATGGAAATAGATGAAGTCCCAAAGAGATATGAGGTGGTTGCACCCATTGTTGATCCAAACTTTTGTGAAGGAATAGTAGATGATTGTTGGGGATGGATTGTGATGTGGTGTTGGTTTGGGTAGATGATCCCCCAAAAGATGTTGTGTTGATTGTGGTGGATGCATTGGTTGTGGTGGTAGAATGACCAAGGGGGGTAGCATTAATGGTGTTAATGATATTTTGTGATGTGGCTCCCATGGAAGTATTGTGTGATTAGGGATCAGGAGATGTTGCTCTAATAGTGTTGAGGTCAAATCCTTTTGGTAACCTATCCCCTTGGTAAAGGAGCATGGCTAGGTATCTAGCTAAGTCGTTTAAAACCAATTCTTCCACAAAAGAGGCCACTTCTGGGTTTTGGGCAGCAACTTGTATGTCTTCTTCAAAGATTTCCCCATTTTGGTCTCTACGGACAAATTGCTCAAAAGGATTGTGTATAGAGGGTGGTAATGACATCTCACTAAATGGATTGATAGAATAATTTCCCATGTCATTAGAAAAGGTATTCGTGTCATTAGGGAATGAATTCATGTTGTTGGTGAAATTGAGAAAGTTGGTGTCTTGACCAAAAGAACCCGAGTCTTTTATTTCTCTATAATCTAGTTTCAACCATAAAAAGTTTTGGTCAACCTGGGGATGATGAGGGTGGATGACCTAAATATGCAAATGTTATGGCACTATATTTTTTTGGGTTTTTTTCGAATAAAATAATGCTATGAAATGATGGTGAGTGGTAATGAAAATGAGACTAAAGGGAAACTAAAGGTATGTAAATGCAAAGGATAATACTATAAATGGGATGAGACAAAAAGTGAAAAGACTAATGGTATGCAAAGGATTCTAAGATGCACTCACTAATGGTAAATCTAAGGAGATATAAACTTAATCACACTAAGTTTTGGCAATGATTCAGGTTTGTAAAATCAATGGACTGTAAAAAGGACTAAATGAGGACAAAGTAAAATTTCCACACTAGACTAATGAGTGGGAAATAATTGACAAAAGGTATTGAATAAAGAAAAAGATTTATTGAGTCCAATGATAACCTACTTGTGAATGCAAAGGTTTGAAAAAGGGTGATACAGAATCTAATCCTAAGATCCACAAAAAAAATGAATGTCCAAGGGGATGGTAAAGTATAACAATGTAAGTAATAAAATGTGATGGGATTCTATGGTGAGTTAAGAATGCTACCTATAAATTTAATAATGAGAGAAGTTGAGCAATTCAATGTCTGGTTTGATAGAAACAGTAGAGAAAAATGTGTTGGAGTTTGATAAGGACAAAATTGAGTCTCAATTTTGACAATGACAAGCAATTTTTTGGAGACTGGAAAATGTGTCGCAGCAAATGCATTGTGATAGAGAAAATGCATCATAGAAAAAAGGAAAATGTGGTTTAGAATGGTGATGGTGGCATTTGGTAAAGAAATTATGGTGAAAGATAGTCAATTGTGTTGCAATAGAGCGATTGTGGCTCAACAATTAGCACTTGTGGTCTAAAATAGAGTATGCGGTTCACAATGGGAAATGCATCATTCGATAAATTGATTGTGGTGAAAGATATTCGATTACGGTGTTTTAAGTTGCACATGTGTTGCAACAGGGTGAGTGCAACTTAGAATTTAGCACTTGTGTTGTGGAAAATGGTTTTGGACAAAAGTTCAGTAGATTACAAGTTTGTTTCATATTTTGGGATTGATGTTCATTTGTTCAAGTTTTCTGAAAACATTTGGCAAACATATGATGTAAAAAATGAAAAACACGGTCACATAGAAAACATTTACAAAATCTTATGGCTGCAAGGACAATATTCTTATGGATCTCGCAGATTTTACTCCAACTGCATATTTTTAGTGGATGAATTTAGAAGCTTGGCCCCACGGGCTCCCCCTTATAGTGAACTCACTTAGGACAATCAAGCTTGCAACCTCCATGAAAATCCCATGGTAGATTGATCATCTCTACTAAAAACTATGTAGGTGTGGGTGCCATGGCAACGGCCGTTGTTGCACCAAAGAATAGAAGGTTTTTGGCCACTAAAAACAAGGGTTTAAATTTAGGCACCCATTCGAGTGGTCATACATGGGGCACAAGATTAAGCTCCATTAAGGAGTCAATCTAGCTTGAAGAGGTTAAGCTCAATAGGGTTTTGGGGAATACTACTTGGTCTATATGATATATCTGCACTCGTAATCCTAGGATTTCCCTTAGCATTCACATTTATATACCGGTCGGGAGTAGCCTGGATGAAGAGATTCATTGTTGGTTTGAGTCGCTTTGGGGTGAGTACTTTTTCCCACCAAAGCAAGCCCAATTTCTAAGGCTAACAAAAGTGAGCAAACATATTCATATTACAATCAATATTTGTTTAAAAACAAAGAGAGAACACACAAATATGTTTGACTCACACTCTCATGTTGTTCTTTTTAAGCCCAAATTTAAATATGAAAGGGTGATAACTAACTAAATCATAAAATAGAACAAGCACTCGTTCATTTTAACCATTTGTAGAGTTAGCAAGCAAATGGTTTATTTTAACCATTTGTAGTGTGACTAACTAACAGTTCATTTTAAACTAATGGTAGTGTGAATGTTCTTTTTAAACTCATGCAAATGTGTGATTATTCATTTTAACTATGAGTGAAATACATCATTGATTAAGTTATTAAAAATAAATAAACTAATAATCATTACCTTAGATTTCCGCTTGACACATGCTGCAACAGACAGATTAGTATAAAAAAAAATCTCTAATCTAAAAACAAAGAAAAATAAATATCCAAAAAATAGAAAATAAAAAATTGTTTACCAGTCGCCTGCATCGCAATAGAGTGAATGCATCGTTCTAGGTTTCAGACGTGGTGCGTTATGTCGAATGTGGTTCTCTGTCTATTGGATGCGGCTTGGGTTGTTAGTTGCATCACAAAAAATATCAAGTGCATCACGACAGAGTGTATAAGTTGCTTTAGCTAGAAAATGTGGCGTAGTAGAGCAGTTGCATCATAGAAGATGTTGAATGCATCGTTCCATACCTGTACTTGTAAAATGTCAAAAAACCATACGGTAACCTACAAAAAACATGTTAAAAAGTTGGGTTCACCAATGTAATTGAGGATTTTTCTGCAAGATCAGGTTGTTAGCAACATACATGTATATTAATCAAATCCACAATATCAATAGAATGCATAGGAATAAATAAAAGAAATAGATGAAATGAGCTCACCAATGTAATTGAGGATTTTTCTGCAAGATCGGGTTGTTAGCAACATACAAGTATATTAATCAAATCCGCAATATCAATAGAATACATAGGAATAAATAAAATAAATTGATGAAATGGGCTCACCAAATCCCGTATCCTCCACGACTAATTTCTATTGTACCTTCTAGCTTGCTAAAATGTATAGTATTCCCTCAGATTGTGATGAGAAAACTTCTATGCTATGGACTAGTCCTAAGCCAAGTGTTGAAGGATTTCCTATAAGCTATGCAAAAGAAATTAAATTCTATATGCAAGTAGCTAAATGACACAAGATCAAATTCCAAGATATTTAAGATTATTTAAGAGATCAAATTCCAAGATGTGAGATTAAGAGATCAAATTTCAAGATGCAAGATTAAGAGATGTTGAAATGAGAACAAAATTGACATTTTATAGAAAATGTAATTTTGAATGGATGGATGAGATTGAAGATTGAGAAATGCCCTAAAATCAATGGTCAAGATTCAAAATGGTAACTCTCAATTAGGGTTAGGGTAAGATTCCCAAATGAGTGGACAAGATTTAATTTAAGAAATTAAATCAAGGATGGAGAATAAATGTGACAGTGAGATGAAAATTAGTAAAAATCAAAAGATAAAGATTAAACAAGAAGATGAGAATTAGAAAATAAATAATTTTAGCAATTACTTGATTTGTAGAAGAATATTTCTATTTTGAATTAAAATTAATTCAAAATATGGATTTAGTGAGATAGTAAATAATTGATTCTAAGATTATTTACTAAAAGAAGTGACAGTTAACCATGTGAGGCTATTTTAAATAAATTGTTTTATTTAAAATGAGGGAGATGTCAAATAAGGCAATGAAATAATTAAAGATAATTATTTAATTTAGAGAAGGTGATGGATTAATCAAATACATTAATAAATATATTTAATTATAAGAAGACTTTTGAGAATTAGTGACATATTAAATAAATAAATAAAATATATTTATTTAATAATCAGGAGGACATAAGTGGCAAAGATTAATTAAATAAATTGAAAATTTTATTGAATTATGAGAAAGCATTAGAAAATTAGTGACACATTAAATAAACAAATAAGATCCACTTATTTAATAATCATGAAGAATAAAATAACATGAATTAATTAAATTATTATGAATTATTTAATTAATAGTCGAGGGTGGACAACAGACATAATTAAAATGTCATAATTATGCTAGGATGAAAGAAGATGAAAAATAGTGCTTGCAAGCCTAAGTAATTTTTATGTGTCTACACAAAGTAATCAATTTAGTGGGAAAATTCATAGTGGGAGTGGAGGTGGAGGGGGTGGTTCTAGAGTTTGAGCTAGAGGAAAGAACACCCACTCTGGAAATCAAAATACTGGTGGTAGTGGTGGTGGAGGAGGACAAGGCGGTGGAAGAGATCCATTTACTAGGAGACCAATGCAATTATATAAGTATAGAAAACTATGTTTTCTTGGGATACCTATTTATCCTAACCCTCTCCCGAAAGATATAAGGAATGTATTGGTAAGATTATCTAAAAGCAATGCAATCAATGGAGAAGACCATCTAAGGTCATTTAAAAATATTATGGATTATTTTGAGGTGGAACATGAAGATGTAATGATGAATTTGTTCATACAATCACTAATTAAGGATGCCAGAGACTGGTATAGAAGCTTACTAGTGGAGAGCATTGGCTCATGGGAAGAGTTCAAGAGGGTATTCAAGGAGTAGTACAAGGATAAAACTGATTCAAGGTTCATGCTGAGTGAATTTAACATCACCAAAGGTTCTAATGAAATGGTTTCTAACTTCAATAATAGATTTTAGAAAGTAATGAATAGACTACCTAATGATTTGAGGCTGAATGATCAAGTATGCTTGGTCAATTATTGTAATTCTTGACTCAAAAATGAGTTATCACCTAAGAGACAAGAATTCTCAAACCTTAATGGGTGCCTTTAAAATTTCATTACACATTGAGAGTAATAGAAGAGCCTCAGGAAAGGTAGGCAAAAGGGATGATGTTCAAATTTTGAAGAACCATAAAAAGGATGAAGGAGTGATAGAGAAGGCCTCTTTAGCTAAAGATAAATTGGATAAGATTATTAATTTAGTGAAGGATCTAAATTATAGACTTGCAAAAAAAGAAAAGGGGTTATTTAATGACAAACCCAAGTTTCAAAGAAATGGGAAGCCCCCAAGATTGCAAGACTTCCCATACAATACAAAATGGCATAATGGAAATCTAGTGCAAAATTAATAGAAAAATACACAAAATCAAGTCCCACCTGACCCATTGCAAAAAAAAAAACTGCTATTTTTTCCAATTTTTTTGATGAGATGTCATGGTGTGTGTTTTGTCAGTTTCCACACTTACCTCACCAATGTGCAGTTGCACAATCTTTAGAGGAAGAACAAGTTATAATTGTTAATTATGGTCCATCTTAGGATCATAGTGAAGAAGAAAATGTCCTTATGAGAATATATGACTTTGTTGATGAGGAGTTTTCTTCTAAGGAGGAGTCTCACAAGATTGATGTCGATAATCAAAGAAAAATGGCAAGTGCATATTAGCAATAGGTCCTCTCTATTGAGGATATTGAAAAGAATTATAATGTTTGTATTCTAGAAACTAATGAGCCTACCATATCTCTTAGAAGGCCATCCAATTAGGATATTGAACTAATGTCAGCCACCTTAGTTGTACATGAAACAAACTATTACAACCTCAAAAATACAGTTGTTAATTCTAATGAAGGAAAGGGTGATAGTATGTTTATTAAAGAGTAGAATACAAATAGAAAAGCATTAAAGGAAAAGGGTAAGGTGGACGAAGCTGAATTCAAGGATAATAAGGGATGTAAAATCTAGGCTAAAAAGACTAACAAAAACAAGGTGGACACTAAATTCATTTCCCCAACTGTTAAGGTAAAATCTTAGAAGTAGAGCATTGACGAAGGAAAGGAGGACAAGAAAAATGTTGAATAGAGGTGTGAGCAATAGAAGGGAAAGGTTGATGAACAAGGTATGAAATTTCATGATATTCCTAAGTATACCTCTATAGACATGTTTCAATTATTGTCACAAGTCAAATTCATAGTTCCTTTGTTAGAGATGATGAGTATTGATGAACACAAGCATAAGACATACACTCTTATCAATGGCACAACTTCAACCTATACTAAAAAAGTGGTGTCTACTCCACCTAGAGTGAGTATAATTGAATTAAAATACAAAGATGTGGAGGGAGAAATCACTGAGATCCCTTACATCTACTTGGGAACTATAAGTACAACTTCTCTTAGAAAAGTAGATTCATTTTTTGTTACTCTAATCATTGATGGAAAGCTACTGAAGAATTGCATGAAATACTCGGGAGCTTCATCAAATATAATGCTAGTAGAGATTATGAAGGATATGGGATTTCAAAATAGATAGTTCTTATGTCAAGTGTTATGCTATGGACTCTAGAGAGATACTAGTTATTCGAGTAATTAAAGAACTTTCTTACAAAATTATTGCATTCCTAGACAAAGAGTTTACTATGAGCATTATAGCGGTGGACATTCCACCCAACTATGGGATGTTACTATTAAGGAAATGGAGTGCCTCCATAGGAGGAAGTATGCAATGTGACATGTCCTATGCCATGTTCATAATTGATGGAAAATATATCAAGTTGGTTAGGGAGTCTAGGGTCCCATATATGATAGAATTTGCTTTAAAGGAAGATAGAATTCATTTTGTTAATATTAGCATTGAGAATTTTAGAGTGGAAGAGTTACCCAAAGAATATGACAAGTAACCTACACTCCTACATAGAGAGATAATGAAATTTCCAAATGATAATGACCTTTGGATGATTCACTTTGATGGAGCATGTTCAAAGGAGGGATCACGTACAAGGGTAATACTCATATCCCATAGTGGTATAACTTTTAAATTTTCATTTTCTCTATTATTTGTATGCACAAATAATGTGACAGAATACTAGGCATTATTGCTAGGGTTGAGATTAGCTGAGAAGCATGGAATCAAGAAATTGAGAGTCATTGGTGACTCAAAGCTAGTTGTTTCCTGGGTTAGATCAAAGTATGAATCCAAGAACAAATGCTTGAAATAGTATAGAAATGGTGTATGAGATTCAATTGAGCAATTTGATGCTTTCAATTAAGATTGGTTAGAGAGGATGAAGAATCAAGTGGTTGATTTATCGGCCAACATTGATCTTAGGCTAGATGACATCACATTTTTAGGAATTTCCAAGGTAGAAGTGCAAACTAGACCATCAATCCCTGATAACATACATAACTGGCAAGTCTTCAATGATGATGAAGATGTATTGAATTTTTTGACATGTGTAAACCAATATGAGAGTCCGAAGATTAACTTTTGAGAATTTATTGAGATTGTGGATGGAAAGGAGACAATATTTGGTCATGAAGTCATTCATATTAAGAATAATAAGATCCCCAAGGGTCTTGTGGCCTTAGAGATGATTTTTGGTGGCCCTGACAAAATCAATAGAGAACAATCATCCAAACATCCAAAGGACTTAGAGGAGGTGAACCGAGGTACTAAAAGTGATCCAAGGAAAGTGTATGTGGGCGATGAGTCCATTTTAGGGTTCAATTTTGATAGAGTTTATTATCCATTTTTTTTAGTTGTGATAGACTTTGATGCTTGGATGTTGACCTTTTTTATGATATTTACTCAAAATCATAAACATTGGGCATAAGCTTATTTTTGTAACCTTTAAAGGACATTGACATGCTATATAAACTATCTATGTTAATTTTACATGTGGATTAATGAATGCCACTTTAAGATAGTTGCAAATATGTAGTTTTTGTGTGTACTAATATTGTCATGCAAATATAATTAGAGGCCTGCAATTGAGGAAGATTCTACCAGCTGGTCATTTGCCATAATGATCAACAATGTGATCATTCAATGGAGGGAAGACTCTCAACGATGGGAAAATCCTCATTCAAATTAAAATTGTAACTTCCTTGTCAATGGTCTTAATTGTGTGTTCAATGAATATAGGCATTACTGTTGTGCTAAATTTTTGTTAAGGAAAACATGCTTGGTCAAAATTCGTGCATGTGTAACCGCCTCTCCACTTTTTATGCTTCCCTAAAGTAGCATCCTTTGAATCTATTGGAGTTGACTTCCTTGCTAGGTGATTAGTTAGTAGCTTTTTTTCCTATAAATAAGACTCGGATGCTCCTTCTTAGGGAGTTGCTTAAATCTAATGATGTACTTGCATTCTTAGTTTTTCAGTAATACAGTCATGTTGCTCGATTGTACTCATGTTTTCCAATGAATAAAATGAAGTTATAAGTTCATGCATCTTAGTTTATATTTGTTTTAATGGATACTCATCCAAGGGGGCCCACTTGGTGAGTATTCCATCCTTTAGTTTAGTTAAAATTTTTGTTTAGTAATTAGTTAAGAATCTGGCACTGTCTATTCTTGTAGCCACTAGAATTACATTCTGTGACTGTTCCTCTAGGCAAAGCAGGCAGAGTAGTTTCCTATTTGTTCACTCATATTTTCATTTTTGTCATGCATTTCAGCCTAGTATAGTTATTGGTTGATGCTCAACACTTATGTTATTTCCTTCCAAGCAATTTACTTTCAACATTGTGTCTTTCTTAGCTGTAGGATGAATGTGGCTACTTTGGATTCCTAGTGCACATACTATTCTGACCCATTTCAAGTTTACGTCCCTAGGTTGACAAGTTAAATGCACCTTCATGATGATTGAGATAGTTATTTAGGTTAGGTGTCCAATCTCTGAATCACAACTATAAGGTCTTAATTGTTAAATCATTGTAGGAGGCCAATAGTGGGAAAAAAGATGAAGCCCCAAATTAAAGCAATGTTGATTTCTTCATTGAGAAAATACAGGCATATCTTTGCTTGGTCATATGATGACCTAAAGGCATACAAAGAGGATTTTTTTCAACATGATATTCCTCCTAAATCAAATGAAAATCCTTTTAGGAAAAAATAGAGACCTATTAACCCTACCTTGGAACCAAAAATGAAAGAAGAATTGGTGAAGCTAAGAGATGTAGACATAATCAAGCCTATCAGACACTCTTCTTGTGTGTCCAATTTTGTGATAATGAGGAAAAATAATGGTGACATCAGATTGTCCATTGATTTTAGGAACCTCAATGCGTCATCATTGAAAGACAACTATCCACTACCAAACATGGAAGCCATATTACAAAAGGTAATTGGTTGTGATATTTTTTTGATGGTGGATGGTTTTTAGCGTATAACTAGGTAAAAGTTAAGGATTATGAGTAGTACAAGACTACATTTACAACTCCATGGGACACCTATGTATATGTAAAATTTCTATTTGGCCTAACAAATGTGAGTGCTACCTTTCAAAGAGCTATGGATGTAGATTTATCTATTTTCATAGATATTTTCCAACTAATTTATCAAGATGATGTAGCTACTTACTCCAAGAAAGAAGGGGAACATTGCATGCACTTGGATTTTTTTTTATCAAGGCTTTAGAATATGGGATATCACTCAACCCTTGTTAGAACATAATGATCTATTAAGAGGGGGTGAATTAGTACATACCAAAATCTATCCCTTAAAAAATTTATGCAGATTACTTTCTTAGCTCCAAATACTTTGTGCAGATTAAAAACTAAATATGAAAACATAAACATGCAAATAGACAATCAACACACACATGCCCACAACACTAGATATACGTGGAAAACCCAATGTGGGAAAAACCATGGTGAAAAATGTTGCTTGAGTATACTACTCAAATCCAGCCTCACAATACAAATCTTTGTTACAATGTTTAGGGCACCAACCCAAGGAAGCACCAAATTCCTGATTTAGAAGCTACAACTTCAAGGATGCACCAACACCCTAGTTTAGGAGCTACAACTCCAAGGAGACTCCAATACCCTAAACTGAGATACAACCCAATACAATGAGGCTACAACCTCTATGATAACAATTTCAAATACGCATAGACTTGGTTCCACAAAACCTATGATACACCATTACATTTAGTACTTTGTTGCACTTGTTGCAACTCACACTCTACTGCTAAAGCTGCACTCTCAGGAACACACACTTTCTCTACACTCTCCTCTACACATAAAACAATCATTGTTCTATCTTCTTGCACTATACGCTCTCTTCTCTATCTTACACACTCAACAATACATAACTCTATTCAACACACTGCATTAGCTGAATTTTCACACACACAATAGATACTTCACTAAGACAATATCAGATTGTCTTCTTTCTTTACTGACCTATTGTCTCTACCTCGATATTCTCTCCATTTTCCATATCATCTCTAGCTTGTTGTTAGGATTTTCTTCATATGCTAACTTCACCAGCAAGCTTCCTTTTCCTCAAGCCACACACACTACTATACAACTAATAATTAAGATATCTAATAGAGTTTACCAGATATTTCCATATCTTGCATCAATCTGCCTAGCATTTAATTTTATTGCAGACATTTTTTGCAAATTTTCTGTTTATCAAACCCAAGAATCTGATATACATTAAATGCATTATCCTTCTCATTTGATCTAATTTGATCTAGATCACCTCTATAATCTATTATGCCACCCTGTGCATCAAATATTCATTTAAATTTTTTGCTAGTGCAGCTAGACCAATTAACTCTTTCTCTTGTGTTAGTTACTTGTCGAAACCCTTATTCACACTGTTGTAGCCATTTCAGATCTCTACTTTTGAATTCTGGTCATTGATATTCTCCTTTCATGCCTTGATCCTATGATCCTCATTCACTGTCATGTCTTTAAATCCTGACTATCAGATAAGTGATCATTAAAATCTCCATCGTCAATCTTGTAGTAACCACTTAGCATCATGTATCACTTTATAACCATCGAAGACACAATATTGTATCAAGTTGAGACTCTTTATAGTCCTATCAATGAGATCCATTTAATTTGACACCACATGGGCTCACATGTCAACTATCCTTCATGTCATCACCACCTATTTCGCAATAATGATGTGAATTAGCATATTGAGCAATCATTCTTTTCCACCTATCGACCTTTGTTAGGATCCATAATCATCATCCTCTAATGATATTCAATGATCTCTATTAGATTTCCTATCAATCAATCTGAGTCATTCCCCACTCCTCCTACTAGGTGTGAATAGTTCTCACCACAAGTGTCATAGGTTTAGCGGGCACCATCAAATATTCTTGATCATAACCATTGATCATACACCTTATTTTGTAGCTTCATCCTTCATTTGGTCCCACCAGACATCAATGATCATCATTTATCCATCGTGGATTAATCGCCACTATTCCCCGCTAGCCCTACAAGTCTTGATCAGGTCCCATTGAATTCTCAATGGGGTATGTAGGAAAATGTCGTGTATACACCTTCTGATGTCACCCTCTAATATCGCTTCCTACCACATGCCATCCTTTCATTCACTTTTTGACATCAACACACATCATCCTCATCTTAGCGGGTCTCGCTGCCATGTCTACCATACTGAGTCCCACAGTCAACATCACACTCTTCTATCACCCCATCGCTAAGTTTCTAAAAAATTGAACCTCAAAATCTCTTGTCTGAGGTTATGAAGTTTTAAAAACCCATGACATGTTGACAAAAAAGAGATCACTAAGTCATTAAAAACCTAAACCTCAAAACCTCTTTTATGAGGTTATGAAGTTTTGAAAACCTGCGACTCATTGATAACAAAGAGTTTCTAAGTCATGAGGTTATGAAACTCTAGAAACCTACAACATAAGTTAGAAAATATTGGAATCCAACAACTTAAGTTATTACTTAATCTTCCTACAACCATCAAGCACAAGTCACCAAAAAATAGAAACTTGTTTGATCATCATGACTAAAACAACCATAGGGTTTAATTGATAAACCCTAAAACCCCTGAAGGAAAATATAATTCATTTTTGGGTCTATCCTTCACTTTTTGGACCTGTAGATCACATCACTGGAATACTCTAAAAAAACCATATCAAATCTATAGCCTAATTCACCATCAGATCCACTGCTCACATTCATCCTTCGTCATCATTCCAACAATTTCCTTTGCATGATTTTCTCTTTTGAAATCAATGAAAACTATATGCTAACAATCTCCCCCTTTGGAATTGATGGAAAAACTTGAAGTTCTCATACAAGATATAACATTGAAGCTCTATAACAACTTGATTATTCACACAACAACATAACAACTCCCCCTATGACATATATCTCTTCTCTTCTCAGCATGCTTCACATTTCTCCACATTTAGATTTTCTCCCCCTTTGACATCAATGGAAAAGGGTACATTCCCCCTAAGGAAATGCTGAAATTTGACAATGGCTGCAACCATCAAGTCATTAAAATTTTGAAAACAATATTTTACCTGACTTGATCACACTATTATTAGCCAAGGTTAAATAAATGACCAATGAAGCTCCCCTAGATATATGCTTGATCACTAGGGCTTAGTGTTATGATGTGGGAGAAACTACTCCCAGCTTCTACCTTAGTTATTAAAATTGATCTATAGGAAGAGGATTTGTAAATATATTAACCACTTGTTCCTTGGTAGGAATATATTCCATGCTAACTTCCTTATCTGCAACCTTCTCTCTAATAAAGTGATACTTGATTGATATTTGCTTGGTTCTGGAATGCATCACTAGATTCTTTGAGATATTGATGGCACTTGAATTATCAAAAAGAATAGAGATGGGCTCTTTGTATTCCACTTTGATGTCTTTTAACATCTACTTCATCCACAACACCTATGTACAACATTCAACTGCTACAACATTTTCAACTTCTGCACTAGAAAGAGTGATGGACTCTTAATTTTTCCTCATCATGGAAACTAATTTATTCCCCAAGAAGAACGCTCCACCACTAGTACTCTTCCTGCCCAGTCTACATCTGTATATGTTGTTAATGGGAAATCCTGACTCTTAGGATACCACAACCCATAGTCAACAATGATTTTGATGTATTTAAGAATTATTTTCACTGCATTGACATGATATTCCTTTGGAGCAGCCTAGAAAAATTCTACCATACAAACTACTTGCATTATATCTAGTCTAGATGCAGTTAAATATAAAAAAAATTCCAATCATTGATCTATACAAAGTCTGATTTGTGTTAGGTGACTCATTTGATTTAATCAACTTGTAGCCAGTAATCATGGGAGTATTGACTAGTCTACAATCCTCCATGCCAAAAATTTAAAGTATTTCTTTTGCATACTTGGTTTGTGATATAAATATACCTTTATCAGTTTGTGTAAGTTGCAAACCAATAAAAAATTTGAGTTCTCCTATCATGGACATTTCAAAATCATCTTGCATGTTTGTGGAAAACATTTTGCACATTTTATCACTGCTACCACTAAATATAATATCATCTACATAGACTACAATAATGATCATATACTCACCTTCATATTTGAGATACATATTTCTATTAGCACAACCTTTATTTAATCCTTGTTGTTGTAGATACTGATCCAACCTTGAATACCATGCTCTTGGGGCTTGCTTTAAACCATACAATGATTTTCTCAATATGCAAACATAATCATCATTCTCTGATAGATGAAAACCTTCTGGGTATTCAATATATACTTCCTCTTCCAGGTTTCCATTCAAGAATGTAGATTTGACATCCATTTGATATACCTTAAATCCTTTGTAAATGAGAATGCAGGGAACATTCTTATTGCTTCTAACCTTACAACAAGGGAAAAAAATTCTTCAAAATTAACCCCTTATCCTTGTCTATATCCTTTGCACACTAACCTTGATTTGTTTCTAACCATAGCTCCATCTTCATTCAACTTATTTCTGAATACCCATTTGGTGCCAATTACATTCTTGCTTGATGGTCTAGGAACCAATTCCCATGTTTTGTTATTTTCAATCTAATTGATTTCCTCTTCCATTATTTTCATCCAACTCTCATCCTTATTGGCTTCATCAAATATTTTTGGTTCAATTTGAGACAAGAGGGAAAATTTCACTTGTTCCTTGTTCTTTGCAAGTCTTCTTCTAGTCTATACACATTCATTCTTATCACCAATTATTTGATCTGTAGGATGATCTTTTTGTACATATTAATTTGTAGGAGCACTCTTAACCTCTTGCACATTCTCTTCTTCTTGTTGTTGTTCTTCTAATGTTGCACCTATATCCTCATCATCTAACTCTATTTCAAGATTGTTTCTACTGGACTTGGCTCGATTTGTATTTTCATCAACCTTGACATGTACGCTCTCTACAATTTCATGCAATTTATTTTTGTAACATTTATATGCTTTTCTTTGATTGGAATACCCGAAAAATATCCCTTCATCACATCTTAACTCAAAAATTTCTAAATCTTCATATTCTCTTTTAATATAGCATTTAATGCCAAATATTTTGAAATTCTTAACTGATGTAGGCCTATCGAACCATAATTCATATGGTTTTCTACCACAATTAAATATAATAAGAGCTCTATTTTGAATGTATACAATAGTTTGTACTACTTCTTTCCAAAATGTATTTATGAATTTTGACTCATTCAACATGGCTCTAGCCATCTCCTTCACAATCCTATTTCTTCTCTTTACCACATCATTTTGTTGTGGTGTTCTTGGATCTGAATACTGGAATTTGATTCCATTATCTTCATAGTACTCTTTGAATTAACTTGATGTAAAATCTCCACCTCTATCTAATATGAGACATTTGATTCTTCTCCTAGTATAATTTTCTACTAGCTTCTTATAGAGTTTAAAATTTTTAAACGCTTCAACCTTCTCCTTCAAAAATGTGACCCATGCCATTCTGGTATAATCATCAATTAGTAGAATGAAATATATTTTTCCTTGAAACACCCTTGTACTCATTGGACCACATAGATCAATATGAATTGTATCTAAGGGTTTTTAGTTGAATAATCCTTTGTAGGAAACTTAAACTTTGTTTTCTTTCCTTTCTAGCATCCTTGATAGATGGTATTTTCAGGCTTTGCAATCTTAGGCATATTTTTGACTAATCCTTTTGAGATTATCTTCAACGGATTGTAAAACTTTACATGTCCAAGTCTTTTATGCCACAACCAACTCTCATATGCTTGGCTAATTAGACATGTTTGGCCTTGTACATCACTAATATTGTATAGATTATTGTCAGTCCTCACACCTTAAGCAATTATTTTACCATTCTTTCTTATCTTGCACCCTTCAGAATTAAATATGACTTTGTACCCATTATCACACATTTTGTTGACACTAAGAATATTATTTTTTAGACCTTAAACATAGAGCACATCTTTAGTTTTTTTCTTCCCATATATGCTCAAAATTCCTTCACCACAAATCTTGATAGAAATATTATCACTTAAGCTTACTAATCCTCCTTTTCTCATTTTAAGTTCAAGAAAGTTGCTTTTATCTCCTATCATATGCTTGGAACAACCAATATCAATTACCCATAAATCTTGTTCCTTTACATGTAGTTTTGTTTGAGAAATCATGGATTGAACAAATTTTTTCCCTTTGTCCTACCATATCTTCAATGATTTCTTTTTCAGTTTTCCTTTCATCTGTCTCAAAAGTCTTGTTTTATTTTTCCACTTTAGGAGGTGAGAATTTCTTCTTCTCATATTTTAAATTTGGTCCTATAAATATTTCTCTATAGTTTCTAGCTACATGACCAAAGTTATTGCAATTATAAAAAACTATATTTATGTCAACCAAGGGAGAAAATGGATTCCTTCTCACAAAATTTGTATTCTTCCTTGGAATGACTCTACATTCTCTAGCCCTATGATCAAAATTGTTACAAGTATATCAATACCCATTGAAGTATGATGAGTACCTAGTCGTGGAGTTTCCTTCCACTAGATGAGGAGATCTTCTTTGTCTAGGTCTCCTTAGATAATGTACTCTTGTGAAACCATCATTATCTATTCTCATAATATTCTACTTCTTATTTTGTCGATCAAGGACTATCTTGTTAACTTTATTGTCTTCATCCGATTTCTTCTCTTTATTAGATTTCTCAACCACAACTGACTATTTTTCACCATTGGGGACTGAATTTTCTTTTTCTCTAAATATTTCATAGAGCTTCGTAGAAGCATCAACAAATGAAATTTTTTCTTTATCAAGTCCCAAGCTAAATTTTTCTTTATTAGCTAGCTTTTGTGTACTTAGCAATTCATCTAGAATATTAGTACCACCTTTTAACTTCAGACCTTTATTGATATGCTCATTAGCTTTGTCCAATTATTTTCTTAAGGTAGCTATTTCTACCTCAATTTTTGAGCATCTATCCATCTCAGATTGAAATTTATATTTCATAACATCTTCAACTCTTTTGAGCTCTTCTACATTGACTTTCGGACCAACTATCACCTTATTGGATTCCTCAAGTTCTTGAGTTATTCCGTCAGTCTCCTTTTGAGCATTCTTTTTTAGTTTCTTGTTTTCTCTCTTAAGATCATCAAATTTATCTCTTAGTTCATCAATATCTTCAAGAGAACTTATTAATTCTCCTTCAAGATCAACAACTGCCTCCTCTTATCCTTCATGTGAGTCCTTAATTTGTGCATCTTTCTAATCCTTAGTTTATTTAGCCATAAATAGAAATTCTCTTCCATCTTCTCTCATTACAAGGGCACGATCTTGATCCTCTTTTGAAATATCACAAGCATCAAATGCTTCACTTTATTCATGGATCTCACTCACCAATAACAAAGAGAACCTAAAAGTCACTAAGTCAGGAGGTTATGAAACTCTAAAACCCCATGACATAAGTTGGAAAAACTTAGAATCCAGTTACTTAAGTTATTACTTAAACTTCCTAAAACCACCAAATGTAGGTCACCAAAAAAATAGAAACTTGTATGATCATCATGATTGCAACAACTATAGGGTTTAACTAATAAACCCTAAAACACCTAAAGGTGAATATAATTCATTTCTAGGCATATCCTTCACCTTTTGGACCTGTAGAGCACATCACTAGAATTCTCTCAAAAAACCATATCAATTATGTAGCCTAATTCACCATGAGATCCACTTCTCTCACATTCATCATTTTTCATCATTCCAACAATCTCCTTTGCATGATTTTCTCTTTCTAAATCAATGGCAACTATATGATAACAACCCTAAGAAGTTTTCCTTTAGGTTTACTGAAGATAAATTTTTGGGACACATAGTGTCTAAAGGAGTGAGAATTGACCTTGAACATGTAGATGCAATATACAAAATATCACAACCAAATAATTTCAAGGGAATTTAGTCATTCTTCGAGTATATAAATTTTTTGAGGAGATTTGTCACTAATTTCATAGAGATCACTCACCCCATATATAAAATGCTAAAGAAAGGGGAGAAGGTAGTTTGGAGTGAAGAACCAAGTAAATATTTTTAGAGTATTAAGAATGTAATTAAAGAGGCTCCATTCCTTAAAACTCTTTAATTTTCCAAGCTACTATAGATTTTTTCTTTTGCATCCTTACATATGATTGTTGTAGTATTATTATAGAAAAATAATGAGGGATATGAGCACCCAATTTCCTTATTCAGTAAATCATTACAAGTTGCTGAGTTAAAATATGACATGACTAAAAAGAAATCTTATTCTTTGGTCAATTAAATTAAGAATTTTAGAACTTATCTGGTTGGTGCAATAATTTTTGCATATGTACCTTCATCTTCTATTAAATTAACATTTACTCAACATGAGGTCATGGGTAGAAGGTGCAGATGGATCAACTAGATTGAAGAGTTTAGTATCAATATTGAGATTACCAAGGTTGTGAGAGGACAAGGTTTGTAAAAGTTAATGGCTAAGTCAAATATAGAGGCCAACCAAATAAATAATGTTTATGTTGCGGATTTGTATCCTATTTGTGACATGCAAACTTTTGGATGGTATAGGCATATTATGTACTACCTACAAAAATTGTAGTGCCCTGAAGGGTTGATAGACAATGAGAAGAGAACACTCAAGATCCAATTCATCAAGTATGTAATCATTCATAATGAGTTATGGTGGAGGAACATGGACGGAGTATTGCTCAAAAGTGACAATGGGGAGAAATCTCAAGAATTTTTTTATGAAAATGCATAATGGCGTGTGGTGGTCACTACATAGCCAAAAAATTGCTTATAAGATTATGAGGGTAGGTTTCTGGTGGCCCACACTATTTAAAGATGCACAAAAATTGGTAAGAGTGTGTGATGTATGCTAAATATTTGTTGCTAAGTTGTAGTTTATAGGAAACTTACCCCTTACACCAGTTTTAGTGCAAGCACCATTTCAATAGTGGGGTATTGACTTCATTGGTGAGATTGTAGAAAAGTCAAGTGGTGGATACTCATGGATATTGGTAGCCATAGAGTACTTCACAAAATGGATAAAGGCCATTCCCACAAAGAGGGCCACAAGAAAATTAGTCACTGATTTCTTAATGAATAACTTTCTGACCAGATTTGGGGTACCTAAGAAATTGGTACTTGATAATGCTATGTGTTTTAGGTCAGAAGAGTTTATTAGCTTCTCTAATAAATATGGCATTTCAATTTCATACTCATCCCCTTATCACCCACAAGTGAATGCACAAGATGATTCTAGTAATAATAGTTTACTAAAGTTTTCAAAAAGGGTGATTGAGAAGAAAAAAAGAGCTTGGTATTCCAAGGTTAAGCAAGCACTTTGGAATGATAGAGTGATAATCAAGAAATCCACAGGGTAGTCACCATATTAGCTGGTCTATGGACTTGAGGCTAGAATTCCTACAAACAGTATGTTGCAAATGTAAAAATACATACAAGAGTATGATGATGATATTCCAGATGATACACAAATCAGGATAAATGCTATATTAGAACTTGATGAGACAAGAAGAGTAGCTCAACAAAAAACATGAAGAGGTAGCTATGAGTGAAGAATTTATATGACAAGAGGCCCTCAACTAGGAAATTTGAATTTGGTGATATGGTCTTGATGTGGAATGAAAGAGAACAAGAGAAGGGAAAAATGGTAAATTTGATGCCCTATGGTTGGGACCATATCTAATTAGAAACACACATGGTGGGGATTCTTATTTCTTACAAAATTTGATTGGTGGACTTCTTGAACTGGAAATACATAGACAATTCTTGAATCCATACTTCTCTTGAGGTATGTTATTATCCATGTACATTGTATTTTTATGTAAATGTTATGTGTATAGGCTTGGTTGGGTTGGGTTTTGTTTTGGTTTGACTACCTTTTTTGGGTAGTTCCCCGGTTTTTCATTCCTTGTATTGGTCTGCATCATCGAAGATGTCTAGAATCTTGCCATGCCTACAAGAGACATGCATCCCCGATTAGAGGCACTGGTGGAACCTATTGTTCCTTTTGCACACACACCCCATTCAAGAATGGGGACCCTCTCTTTCCTTTTTGGCTTGTCAGGTTCTCTTTTGCATCACCTCATTTTGTGTGCCCCATTTTTTTCTAATTTGTCTCTCTAACAATCAACACGTTCTCAAAACTCTCGTTTAGGGTTGACCATTTTTTTCCCCTTTGGAAATTACTGAGTCTTAAACCCTTTCGAGTTTTCTCTATCAATTTTCCTTTCTGGCATCCCTAGCACCTTCCAAGTTCGGACCCTTGGGTTTCCCCTCTCAGGTTTCCCTTTGCGGGTTTCCTTTTTTGGCTTTGCCATTGCTGACGACTAGCGTTCGACGTCCTCCCGGACCCCAGACTCC
Source organism: Sequoiadendron giganteum (assembly GCA_007115665.2). NCBI lineage: Eukaryota > Viridiplantae > Streptophyta > Pinopsida > Cupressales > Cupressaceae > Sequoiadendron > Sequoiadendron giganteum. Next base: position 939,417,889 of record CM021100.1, on the reverse strand, counting down.
GGCATTCACTTTTCCATTTGGTTTTTACATGATAGATTTTCTGACGGCTATCCTGGGATGCCTTCCCGACCCTCAGACCTCAGTTATCCCACCGTCGTCCCAAAATTTGAACTCACCTACCCTTCGGTCACCATACAATCATTCATTGTGAGGGTATTTATTGCTGTTTTGGGGGGTTATTTAAGCAATTTCAACCTATCATTTTCAAATGTTATGAAGAGATAGAAAACATAGTGCGCCCCCAACAACCCCTGCCTCCACGCTCGGATCTCAGCTTCACCGTTCTTTGAGGATTCAACAACTTGCTTCTCTGGAACCCTGAGGTAGGATCGCTGTCTGAACATCCCTTTCCTTTTCTACACTTCATGAATTTAGAAACCAAGTAATAAAATGAAAAATCTATAAGTATGGTAGGGGAGAGTGTCTCCTTGAAAACCCACAAGTTAAAAATCATAAAACACCCTAGAGATCATCAAAATCCAGCTTTAGAGTGATGTCATCTCGTTGTTGTTCTTCAAGACAGGCAATTACATCTTTCGGGCCTGAGCCTCTCTTTGGCCGCGGTTTTCACTTAACCCAAAAAATATTGATCGCTCGACGAAGTTCATTCCGGACTCCGGCCTCCAGATTCCCCTCCCCAAAATTCCTTGACCAATTTGTCATTTCTCAATGACAGCCTCAAAATGACCTTTTGGATCTCGGACCCCGACCCTCCAAAATCCATCAAAAACTTGCAACAAAATCAAAACTTCGAAGTCGTCCCCAGATCCCGGCTCTTGGACTTTTGTCCTTAGGCCGTTGTCTCCATTTTGCCATTTCATATGGCTGTCACAAGACATCTTGCCGGCCCTCAGACCCCGATTCATCTTTCACTCCGTGTGATTTTAACAAGGAAAACTGAAATGACCAAACCCCGAACCTCCAATTGCCTCTGGAGTTTTTAACCAACTACTAATCCTAACTTGGATTTAATCTTTCGGACTTCCATCTCCGGACTTTTTCTATGTTTTGTTGTTTTGCACGACAATTCCCTAGAAGTTTCCCAACTCCTGTGGCTCAAACTCCGGATCCTGCCTCCCGAGATGTCATTTGCCCTGTGATGTTCCAAATAGCTGACCCTAGCTGACTTTCCTACAGTTGAGACCCGAATGATAAAATGATGGCTCAAACAACCTCTAAATCGAAAATGGACTTTGACCCACTTGCCAAAAATTGACCTTCTTTCACAACATCCCTTTGTTGAGAAAATCCAGGATCGAGAAAAATCATTTTAGGGTGCCTTGCCTTGTTTTCCCTTCCAAACAACATTCTGCAATGGGAAGTCTAACACTTGGGGCTCGGATCACCCATTTTCCTTCTAATATCATTATCAAGTGTTGGGCCTTTTTTAAATAATGACTATGGATCTAACCGTGATTTGCAAGAGTTTGTTCAAGGCTGCTTCCTCATGTTTAATTTTGCTAACTCTCGTCACTCTATGCAAGATTTATGGAATCTAGTGCAAAAGCTTCTAGGGAAACCAAGGACAAAGGGAAAAGAATTTCCAAGGCCCCTCGAGGCAAAGAAGACAAAGATCAGATGAAATATCAATTCTAGGGGGTGCCATTGCATTCCAATATCATAACTAGTTGGAAAGACATCATAGATACCAATATCAAACATGTCGATATTGATGATTTTACATGAAGAGTCCAATTAGAACCAAAGACTAACAATGCAAAACTAATCAAAAGCAATAGACTTGCCAAGGCTATAGGTTTCCCACCAACCTTAATCATCCCCGAGCTAGTACTGGAATGTCGGGAGACATACTACCTTGAGACAAGAACCATCATGCATAGGGATGGCAATATCTTGGCCGATATATCTACTCTTGGGAAAACAAGAACCTTTCACATACCCGTCTTCCAGAGCATGGAGACCCCAACTATTCAGGAGTGTAAGGCATTATGGGATGGGGATCGATTAAGGTGAAAAAAGCTTATCAACTAGTATTGGTTAAAGGAAAGATGGGGTAGTGCTGCCAAAGTTCCTCAAGAGCTTTATCGCAGCGACATTTTTTAGGACTATCATGATCTAGTTACCCTATTGAGCAGAGTAATGGGCCTTCCTTTTGTGGCCTTCTTCTAGGAGTGGATGCTATACTTCATTGAACAAATTCTTCATGGAGATGACACTCCATTCTATTGGGGGGATATAATCAACAATTGCTTCCATGAGTAGTTTGCTAGTGTGAAGAAGACGTCCAAGTTATATATGACATCCTACCTAGTGTATTCACTTGCTGACCAATGGTACTACAGTGGCTTGTCTATGATGCCTAATGAGGCACTAGGGAGAGAGCTAAAACCATATGACAAGTACCCTCAGCTACAGTATAGGAATTTCAAGAGGGACTATTGTAGGGTTAACAATGCTTTTATTGCATACATCATCCAGCTGCTTGGAGGTGATTTTGAGAGACGATTCTCTCACAGTGCTAGGGCCCTTCTCAAGCACTATGCCTTCCTTTTCATCTATTTTCCCAAGTTCACCTACATTCATGCCTAGGGTATCCTAATGACCAGATTATAATGTTAGTATTATCTTGGCAGCTACGACACATACACAACATACTAAGCAACAACCATCTTGCAAGACCCCCCTATCCCCTTACACTTGGCCATGGAATGTATGAGCTGCATACCTCCCAATGTGTGGGAAATTTCAAAAAATAAATGGGTGAGTACCACTTTTGGCCACATATGGCTCGGCCACAGATGGACCCATATGCCCTCATCAGGAAGGCACTTGGACCAGAGTATGCCCACCTCCACCATTTTGAGGATTTTTGGGCTAATTACAAAGATGACCCTGAAGTGCGGGTACAACATTATATGCATAGGACCACCTAATTCATAAGGAGGATGAGCCTGTGTTCAATTCCATATCAGCTTGTAGAAGAGGAGAGCACAATGATCAACCTAAGATACAGTGCAATAGAAAACTTGCCATTTCCTTCAATAGATTGGAATGAGCAAGAGGTTGATGAACTCAAAATTCTTACCAAGCCCATTGAGGCTCAAACGAAGGCATGGATCAATGGGCAGGTCACTCGTTTGAAGAAACAAGGAGCCACCTTGACATTCAAGGCACTCAAAAGTGAACCCAACAGTTCTGGTTGAGGGGCAACTACTGCTAAAAATAGAGAAACATCCAAGTCTCCCCCATCTATCCAATCCAAGAAGAGAAAGGAGGTTGACGAGAAGCAACCTAACCCAAAGGTGTATGCCAGAAAGGCCTTAGAAAGTGAGCCTCCTAAGAAAAATAGAAAAAATGGCAGCATTACTGTGATGCTTATAATAACTGAAGATCCACTCCATGAGGGAATGAAGATAAAGGCTGACACACCAAGGTCCCCATCTATCTCATTTGCTGCTACAACCACTGCTCCTATTGCACCATCCCACCCATTTCACATGCAATAGTTGCTTCTTCTCAACCTGCGGTGGACTTTGTTGTCCACCTCACTTGCATTTCTCCAATCATGTAGATCATATCAGTGGATTCATCCTCCACCACTACCTCCCAAATCTCATCATCCTCCATGTCTCCTTCCTTCTCGACCTTCACCTCTACTACTACAATGCCTGCCTTAGCCCTTCTGGAATCCTTTGTCAAGTATATGCAAAACATACAATCTGAACTTTCGAGAATGCTTGAAAATCCAATAGTGGAAGCTGCAATCGCCCATGCAATGATTAACACCCCGGCTATCCCTCCTCCTATAGAGCCACCCAGAGTGGAGGCCACAATGCAAATATCTGATGAGCTAGAACAACAACAACTGGAGGTAGTGAAGAGACCGGAAGATGAGGAATTTGAGTATCATGAGCTCCCAATATACGAACACCGGGTGATTGATGAGGTGCCTTATGAATCTTCTAGAAAAGACAGTGAGGGTCTAGGCACAAACATAATCCAAGAAATAGTTGATCTAGAGATTGATGCCAATGGGCCAAGCAACTGAAAGAGATAGAAGACTAAGAGGTTGAAGGACAACCTACAGCTGAAGAAAAGGTTGCTGCTCTAGACACTAAGGGTAGTGAGTCCCCTAGCCAAAGACATGATCAAACACTTGAGCATGATGAAGAGACATCCTTCCACAAAGAGAAAAAAGAAGATAAGCCCAAAGAGCATGGGCATGACTCAGATGAAGAGAAGGATGCTAAAAAGGAGGACCACCCTGATAAGTACCTTCCCACCAAATCTCCTATCAAACGCATAACGCTTGTGTAAGATTCTGATGGGGAGAAGGAAGGTATAAGAATTGAACAGGAGGCTCTCAATGATAAAGCCATTGCACTTAGGGTGGAAGATAGTGATGATCAACATGAATCACCTAAGGAAGGGGCCCAAGTTCCCCAGCTTTCTAGAGAGAAAGCTTCAAACGAAGACTCCCACACAGAAATATCTGAAAGCAAGACTGGAAGCAATACTAGCAAGAGCTCAGATAGGTACCAAGAAAGAGAAGAAGCCTAGAATCAAATCAAATATAATGATGGATGCCTTTGGATCCAGAGATGTGAAAATAGCTACGCCAGTGGTGGGAGAACAATGAGTAAGTTACAATGTCTCCACCATTGTGTTGGGAGTGGCCACTAGAGAACATAAGGTTGGCCACCTTGGGAATCAGTTTCCATAGTGGTGCACCTTATCTAGCAGGATAATATTTCAATGGAAGAGCTCAAGGCATAGGTGGATGATCTTATGACCTACATTCAACAATTGTCATCTTTGGATGAACAACCTACCACATCATCCGCTCCATCGTAGTTGCTATCCCAAGAATAGATTAGCAAGCTAGAAAGAAGAAAGAACTTGGATAAGACTATGAAACATTGGTTCCAACAGGTCTTGGACATTGGGAGTACGAGCATCAATTTGTTGTACGGACAACAAAAAAGATCCTAGAGGTGAAAATGTCTCTTGAAGGCACAAGGTGAATCATATAAGAGTTCCTAAAGAAGTATAAGGTTTCCTACCCAAAAATCGAGGCTATCCTCGCACTGCCAAGTGAGGTTTTGGAAAAGGACCTTTCCTTCAAGGATGATGACCATTGGTTAATGGATGTGTGGAAGAAGGTCTTCGATCACCAAAAGGGGAGGCTAGAATAGATCCTAGAATGAGTAATTATGGATATTGAATGGGCCAATGAGGCCAAAGCAGATTGTGTTAGATACCTCAAGTTGATGATAGGGTAGGAGATTCGTATTATCAAGATCAATTCAGAAAGCATAAAGCCTCACTTCTAAAATAGAGTGGAAGATGGGATGTCAGCTGAAGTTATTGGAGATTTTATGAGCTTCGTTGCTCGGGCTTTCGCCTAGTCTGAGCTTTTCAAGGACCATACTACCAAGTATTATGAAGACTTGGACAAGCTTGTCAACAATTCCATGGAATGGAGCTACCAAGTATTGAGGTGTGACATCATTGAGATCGACAAGTTCCGGTCGGTAGTTATGAAATTCATTGAGTATGCAGGTTTGAAGAAGTAGGAAGGCAACCCTACTATTAATGAAGAATACCTAAAGGAGTAGCTATGGCAAAGAGAAATTAGAAAAAAGATAAAACGCTACAGTGCCACCACTACAAGACAAAACAAGGAGAAGACAAATGTTGTTTTTTAATTGTAAAGTATTTGGGGGTAGGTGAAACCCTGCTATAAAGTGAATCTTGGCCACATAATAGAATTCAATTCTGGCCTCTCATTTTTCTTTTTGAAAACTATAAATAGGGATCTCCTCCTCTCATTTAAAGAGAGTTGAGTTGTTGTAAAGGCATGCTGCAAAAATTACAATAGAAATACGTTGACTTTGGTGCATTTATGGGTTTCTCCCCATGTTTCATTATTCTTCTCTATTTAAGTTAAGATTCTAGTTTGGTTTACTTTGTTGTTTTAGTTTCAATTTAGCTGTCCTTGGTAGTTCTAGTAATGTTGTCTTTGGTGGTGAAGATTCCTGTTGTGTGTATTCTTTCCTTGTCCATACTTTTGGTCATTTGCTGCTCGTAGATGACTGTGCAAAGTTAGTCTGGAGTCTAATTTTATAGATTCCTTTTAAACTTTATCTTTATTCACATTTATATGGTGAATGAATGATGAAATATCTACAGTCTTTAAAAGATAGCATAGATTTCATGGCATTGTGACATTTCTGATTAAGTGAAATTCTATTTTAAGGAAATTGTCCACAGTAGAAACCTCCATTATCACTATTCATCGGTAGTTGCAGGTCCATGAACTCTTTCTCTCCCTTGCCCCTTTTCCTTTTTTTTTAAGAAATAACCTATGCTAAGGTTCATTGCACATTGTAAAGCCAAATTCGATGATAAAATGGAGTTCAAGACTACTGTTTGAACCTGTAGCAAAAGTGCAATAATTTCCCACCTTAAGAACTTTATTTATGAGACCTAATTCTCATCCAGCTTTATCCATGTAAGACTGCCTTGTGATTCTAGCAAATCACATCATAAATCAACTGATCTATCCCAAGCACCATCATGACCTAACATCCAAGAGACCTTGGGATAGTGTTCTACAATTTGACTATGGAAGATTGTCTTTCAAGAGAGGTAATACACTTGCATGTTGCTTGTGTTGAGAAGTGCATAAAAACACCATCAAAAAAATTGGTGCTAGAAGGAGGGATTTTTGGAGACAAAGCTGGATTGAATCGGATCTTTCTCCCCTCAGAGATTTCATCGATTCTTGAGGTCTACACTGAACAAAGGGAAATTTTAGGAATTACAGCTCCTTGTCTAAGGTAAAAGAGCTAAGCATAGGGAACCATCCATCTCCAATTTACCAGACCAACTCATTTCTCTTTCATCTCTGTCTTCTCCATTATCATTGGTAGTACCATCTTCCACTCATCTACTTCAAACAGCCTTCCAAGACGCCACTCCATCTAGGTTGAATGCTTCCTTTCAGCCGAACACAATCTCAAGTCCGGGTGTTGTCTCATTGATCATCGTTGTCCCTTTACAGCCATCAGTCCGTATGGCACAACCACCTCCACTGCCTCCTCCCATGGCATGGCTAGGAAATAACCCATCCCCTTTGGCCTTCAACTTCTATCATGATATGCCAAAGAACCCTAAAAGCTTCTGCATGAAATTCAATGCTTGAGACCCGTAGAGGACAAAAGAGGAGCATGTAAGGATCTTTGAAATTGCTTTGAAAACTATGAAGATTATATATGAAGATATAGCTTGTAGGCTCTTTCCCTACTCTCTCAGAGAGGAGGCATTCTACTGGTACGCCAACTTTCCCACTGGAACAATCAATACTTGGACTCTTCTGAAAGATGCTTTCTTGTAAAAGTTCAAGACCCTAATCAACCCTGCAAATTCATACAAACATTTCATGTTGGTTCAAAGGGAGATCAATGAACCAATCAACTCTTTTAATGATCGCTTCCATAGAGCATACACTCAACTGCAAGCCCCGTATGTTTTCAACAATTTTGTTGTTTTTCCTGTTTATTATGCAATGCTAGATAACCTCACCTCGGCTTTGGTAAAGAGGATTCAGCCACCGCCTACCCGATTGGTGGATGCATACACAAAGGCCATTATTGATAGCACAAATTTGGAACAAAATTTTTTTGGTCCACTGCCTTCTCTTGGACAAACTACACATCTGACATAGAATTCATGGGATTAATCAAGCCTTATAGCATCAAACACCACTACTGAATCTAGTACTACAACTGCCCATTGTCCCGCACCCTAGGTAGATGATGAATCAAGTACCTCTGGTTCCCCACTACTTGTTGCCTCAGTAGTAGCCTACCCATTCATAGTTGTCCTAGATGTTGACGTACCTCCAAGCATCTGAATTTCCACCCTCTCATTAAAATCATCTAGTTGCACAACCCGTGTTCCTCTAGAATTTAGCGTTGCAATTGAACAATACTCAAAAAGACAGGATTGATGAGCTCATAGAGATGATCAAGAAAATTTCCATAGAAATGATGCACTTGAGGAATCAAAATAACCATCTACAAGCATCATAAAAAAACATTCAATCCAACCTTAACTGTGACAACCGAGATCATCGTGAAACTCGGGACAATCGAGATGTTAGCACATCATCTGAGTAGAATTATGACAGAAATTAGAATTCGAGTCAGAACTTTGACATAAAGCCTTTCCAAAGGCAAAGCCGAACATGGAACATAAGACCCAACAATGGTGGCATCCCCATGCCCCTTGACCATCCCAACAGCAATGAGAACACCATGACTGGGGTTTACTTGGTTGAGGCCACCTTATCCGATTGGTGTCACATACACAAAACAAGTAGGCACTTTGAACTGGATTGCTCATAATTCCAAACTGTTGCTGACATCTTCCATGTGGAGGTTCAAAATGTTGTGGATAGCTCAAGTGAAAAGATATCATCCCATCCGACCCTTATGACTTTGCAGTGCTGCCAGTGAATTAGGCTCCATTCCCAAAAGAAGAATACAACACACCAGAGCAAGAGAGCCCCACCACGAACAACATCGACAAGGCGAAGGAGGTAAGTTCTGAAAGCCCTTTGGCTCATCTTTTCAATTATGTAGATAATGGTCCTAAAGAGAATGAAGAAGAGCTTAGGGGGGATGAAATCTACATTTTTCTTCAAATAACTACCCCTTATGACCTAAGAAATAGGCAGGACGGTGGCCATGCTGGAGGTTTTTTTATGACCTCCACTCTGCCTAACAATTTTAGTACTCCCCCTGACCTAAAGGAAAGCAATAATCCTGGATTTCCCCATGTACCCTCACGGTACTTCAATAAGAACAAACAACAAAACCACAACTAGAGCCAGCTGATCAACTCCTCCCAAAATGTTTCCTATGATCAGGAGGTTGAACAGATGGGGGAGTATATTGCTGAAAATTTAAGAAGGTAAAGTTGAGTGTATCTACCTTTGAGCTTCTCAAGGTACCAGCCATAAGGAATTCCTTTTTTAGAATGATAAATGGGACCCCATCAGTCAGATCCACTCTGAAAATTCTTGCCAATAGAGTCTCCTTCGAAGACTCGCAAAGTGAGCCCTTCATCTGACAGGTCTTCAACATGAAGGTTGATCCGCCTATAAATTAGGAAGTAGGCAAGAATTCCTCCAAGGAGGAGGATCAAACTCAAACTCAAAGAAAGGGCCATGATAAGGACAAGGGTTAGGTCACTCAGGTGGATGTTTTGGGAGGACTCTTTCAGGGTAGATTCGAAACTCCCCCTTTCCTAACCACCATCCACGTGTTTGGGAAGAACCTCCACAATTGCTTGCTAGATTTAGGAGGATCTGCTAATGTCATGCCCCTGAGTGTATGCAAGGAACTCAAAATAATGCCAACCTCCTCTCGACGTAAGGTAACAGATCTTGACAAAACTGAGATCAACATAGTGGGAGAAATTAATAGAATACCTATGCAAATTGCTGTTGATCCCCGTATCCAACAAACCATAGATATTTAGGTGGTTGATATCCCAGATATGTATGGTATAATCCTAGGAAGGGATTTCATAAGGGTGTTGAATGGATACACTATGACTAACAACTCACACATGTGGTTTCCATGGAAAGGAATGCCGAATAAAATTTGGATTGATCGGGAGCCATGTATGAAATTCGTGATCACAGAATATAACAACATGAATGAGGTGTTGTTTTCTGAAATAGATTTGGGGAACTACTCCCCAGTATCATACCTAAATGAGCAGGAATTCCTTGAAGAAGAGGGAACAATTGAGGTCTTCCTAGTATTATGCAGCCCACCTGCTAACTTGACCAATACATCTTAGAGCACTGAAGTGATGATAGAATCAGATGATGAAGAATCAGGAGAGGATGATAATCTTGTATTTTTGGATGGATTTCAAGACTTCATGGAAAAGTGTGCATAGGACCATCTTAGTCTGGGAGATAGAATGAATTTTCAGGAGCTTTTGCTGCCTATTTGGTGTAGGGTGTATAATGCTACACATTTGAAATTTGAATGTTGTCTATGCTAGACAACAATTGAACACGTTAAAAGACAAATCACTCTGAAGGTGGAAACTTGATCAACACAGCCGGAACAAATGCCTCTAGCCCCGACATCTCCTCAGAGGATTTTTGTAATTAAGCCTTCATCGAAGTTGGAGGTTGGGCCAGTTGGTGCTGCATTCATGGACCCTCCTGGATTTTGGACGTTGGGCTTTGATGGATCCAAATCCAAGCATGGGGCTCGAGTTGGCTTTGAGTTAATCAGTCTTGGAGGTAAGTCCTACTTTGTTTCCCATAGACTTTAGTTCTATTGCACTAACAATGTGCCAGAATATGAGGCCTTAGTCCTGGGCCTCCTTATGGCACTAAGAAAAGGTGTCAAAATGCTCCAAGTGTTCGGAAATTCGGAGTTGGTCATTAAGTAGGTAAGGAAGCTTTATTCCTACTATGATCAAAGAATCACCAACTATAGGCACCAATTATGGGACCTACTGGAGGGATTGGATGCATTCAATATCTAATTGATCCCGTGTTCTCAAAACCATACCACCAATGCTTTGGCGTAGGCCGCAAGCACGCTACAGCCGCTATCCCTATCGGGCCTCAAAATATTCACTATGGAACTTACCTCTGTTCCATCTATGCCTAACAACATAGCCAACTTCTAGTTATTCAATGATGACAAACATATCCTATATTTTATCACCAGTTTTGATGTGTTCGCCACTCAAATAATAGATGAAGTTGAACCTCAAGAGGCTGACCTGGATATAGAAGGGGTAATCAATCTAAAGACCAATACCATCCCTAGGGGGATGGTCCAAATTGAATGGATCTTTGACCTAGATCAGATTAGAGATCAAGACCAACAGGCTAAGAAGGACACCATTAGTGGCTAGTGCGACACCTACAATCTTAGAACGGCTGGGAATGCAAATAACATATTTATTGGTAAGGTGTTTACAACCAAGGAAAGAAGGGACATAGTGGATGCTTTTAAAAAGTACCATGATGTCATCACCTAGAGCTATAAGGATCTCAAAACATATGATACATCTATTATCACCCATACCATCCCTCTCAGGCCAGATGTGAAGCCATTTCGATAGTGGCAACGCCCTGTCAACACCTTGTTGGAATCAATAATATATAAGGAGGTACATAAATTGTTGCATGCCAGAGTTATCTTCCCAATCAGGCACTCCATGTGGGTGGCCAACCTAGTCCCAGTAAGAAAGAAGAATGGGGAGATCAGATTGTGCATCAACTTCCGCAACTTGAATAGAGCCTTAGAGAAAGACAACTATCCTGTGCCTTCGTTGGATGAAGTGCTGCAGATAGTAAATGGTTCCCAGATGATGTCCTTCTTGGATGGGTACTCTAGATATAACCTGGTTATGGTACAATACAAAGATCAACACAAAACAACATTCACCACCAAATGGGGAACATTTGCTTAGAGACGAATGTCATTCGGACTAATCAGTGCTAGTGCTACCTTCCAACGTTCCATGGATATCACATTTAAGGACCTGATTAACAAATGCATAATCATCTACATGGATTATTTAATAGTATTCTCAAAGTAGTGGGGTACCCACATCGTCGACCTATGCAAATTATTTCAGAGATGTCACGAATTCGGGGTTTCCCTTAATCCTAAAAAGTGTATTTTCGGTGTTACTAAAGGGAAGCTGCTTGGACATGTCATTTCAGAGAGGGGAATTTATATTGACCCTGAGCATATCCAATCAATCATGAAGATCCAGCTACCTAGTAGCAAGAAGGAGTTAAAATCTTTTTTTGGAAAGATTAACTTTGTCTGCAAGTTCATCACAAGCTTCGCTGAAATAGTCAAACCACTCAACGCCATGTTAAAGCAAGATGCCAAGGTCGATCAGCCCTAACTATCTAAAGCCTTTCTAAATATATTCATTCGCTTCAGACCATTCATGTGCTAGCATCTTAATGCAGAATGGTGATGAGGGGAGCAAGCATCCAATCGCCTTCATGAGCACCCCTTTCAAAGATGCTAAGCTACGCTATCACAACATTGAAAAGAAATCTTATGCCCTTGCTAAAGGAGTAAAGAATTTTAGGCATTACATCCCACGCAACAAAGTGTTTTCCATAGTTCTTGACCCAGTAGTGAAAATGTTGCTTATGCAGAATGAGTTGGGAGAACGAAGAGCTAGATGGATTACACTATTGCAGGAATGCGACATGGAGATCCAACCAATGAGGTTGGTGAGAGGACAAGCGCTAACCCATAAAATTGATGAGGTGGCCATTAACATAGGTCCTGAGCTGATAGTGCAGCAATAATAGCTAGAGGATATCTCTTTGGGAGAATGGTATGAAGACATTGGGTATTATTTGCTAAATCACAAATATCCACCCCATTTGCAAGGGATTCAAAGGAAAGCCCTTAGGTTGAAAAGTAGTAGTTACATGTTACAAGGTGCCATACTATATAAATGGAACCATGAAGGTATCTACCTAAGATGCCTCGGTAAGGAAGAAGTTAAATGGGTCCTCTGGGAATTCCATGATAATTTTGGAACTGGTCATAGTTATGGTTTGTCAACTGCACATCAGATATTGAGAGCTAGGTACTATTGGCCCACAGTTTTCAAGGACGCTCACAACCATGTCTGTACTTGCCATGTATTCCAAACCGCGGCTACCCGGGAGAAGAATGTTGTTGTCCCACTGTAGCCTATTTTGGAGGTAAGGCTGTTTGCACAATGGGGTATCGACTTCATCGGTCTGGTAAGCCTTCCATCATCTGTAGGACACAGGTACATTCTAACCACTTCTAATTATTGTACTAGATGGATAGAAGCAATCTCTTTTAGGCAATGCACAACTGAACTAGTTACTAATTTTCTAGAAGGTTTCATTTTAAATAGCTTTGGTTGTCCTTATGCACTGGTATGTGATAATGGTCTTGCATTTGCTTCGTTGAAATTCATGGGCTAGATGTTTGATTATGGCATCGCCCTTAAGTTTTCCTCCAATTACTATCCTCAAGGCAATGGTCTTGCTGAGTCAACCAACAAGATATTGATCACCGTGATCAAGAAGATACTGGATAGGAATCCTAAAGACTGGAATACCCAACTCCATTTTCCCCATTGGGCAGATCACACCCGTCACAAGGCTGCCCTTGGGGATTCCCCATACCATCTAGTTTATGGCTTGGAGCCTGTCTTTCCCATACATTTGAATATCTTGACCCTCGAGTTCATCAAGGATATTTATGAAGGAGGAGACACAAAGAAGCTCGCCTCACTGAGCTGCTACACCTAGAAGAAGTACGAGATTGTGTGATAGAAAATTTTTCCAAACATCAAGGCGTGATCAAAAGGTGGTTCAACCACCAAGCCAAAATTAAGGCCTTCCACATTTTTGATCTAGTCTTGTATTGGGACAAGGCCCACAAAAAGAAAGGGGGACATAACAAATTCAATAAGCTTTGGCTTGGCCCCTTTCAGATTGCTGAAATCCTTGGAGATAATGCCTTTCATATGAAGACCTTAACTAGTGAAGATGTTTTGTTGCCTATCAACGGGTAACACCTTAAGAATTACTTCCAAGCTTGAGCTCTCTTAGAGCTATCCATGTAAATACCCGTGCATAGGTTAGAATAGATTTCCCTGCTTTGCTTTCTTGCTTTGTTCTATTTGGCGTGTTTCTGGGTAGTTTTTGTTGTTGGTGAGGTTTCCCCTTGTTCCTATTGCAGTGGCCATGCTTGGCTGATGAATGATTTTCCCTACTAACCGCTCCAGCTTGTTCTCTAGATACACCTTAATTCCCTTTTGTTGTCTTTTGGAGCCCCTAAGCATTGGTTTTCCCCTTTTGAACTTTGAACTAATCTAGGATGGTGTCCCATTTGAATTTCCTACGTCTATCATGGAACACACAGAAACACACTTAAATTTTCTGAAGGATCGTAGGGTGATTACTGAGAGAAGGCTGGATGAGTGAAAATCTAAAGTCTACTCTAGTGACCACTGTGATTTTGAAGCCCATAGTGAGATTCAATGCTTGCATGGTTAAGCAAAAGAAAGGAAACAAAAAAGTACTACAAAGAAAATATCAAATGAAAGAATAAGAAAATGTGAAATTAAGAAACCGTATGGGTGTGCAAATATCTCTACCAGGGCTATGGACTCCTGGATAGCAATAGATCTATGTTCGTGGGGTTACAATGACAACTCTGTCTAGGCTATGGATGCCTGACCGGCAACGAAACAATGTCTAGGTTACTTTTGGGGTTAGGTGAACTATGTAGCTTGTCCTTCTCGATCAATAGTTGTCCATGCTATCTCTGAGGAAAGTAAATGAACTCAGCATGCACACACCTCCATGATGATATCATGATGCAATTCAATCTCACCGTACTTAACTTTCTCTTAGTTCAACTTTAGAAATCGGCTCTAGTGTGCGAAACTGAAAATCATGGGTTCATAATGAATATTTATCTTTAGAACGCCTAGAGCGTTCTCCCAGTAGAGTCACCATTTGTTGTGCCTTTTGCACACATGCCCCATTCAGGAATAGGGAACCTCTCTTTCCTTTTTGGCTTATCGGGTCCTCTTTTGTGTCACCTCATTTTGCGTGCCTTTTTTTTTTTGGGGTCTCTTTGACAGTCAACGTGTTCTCAAAAGTCTCATTTAGGGTTGACCAATTTTTTCCCCTTTGGAAATTACTAAGTCTTAAACCCTTTTGGGTTTTATCTATCAATTTTCCTTTCTGGCACCCATGGCACCTTCCTGGTTCGAACCCTTGGGTTTCCCCTTTCGGGTTTCCCTTTGCAGGCTTCCTTTTCGGCTTCCTTGTTGCTGATGGCCAACGTCCTCCCGAACCTCGGACCCCGAAGTTCACTTTGTTGTTTGTTTTTTACTTGGCGGATTGTCTGGTAGCTATCTTGGGACATCTTCCCAACCCTCGGACCCCGATTCTCCCACCGCCATCCTGAAATTTGAACTCACCTACCCTCTGGTCATCTTACAATCATTCATTGTGAGGGTCTTTATTTCTATTCGGGGGGGTTATTTAAGCAATTTCGACCTATCATTTTCAAATGTTAGGAAGAGATAGAAAATGAAGTGCACCCCCAACAACTCCCGCCTTTGCGCCCGGATCTCAGCTTCATCATTCTTCGAGGATTCATAAACTTTCTTCTCTGCAACCCTAAGGTAGGATCACCGTTTGAATGTCCCTTTCCTTTTCTAGGCTTCATGAAGTTGAAACCAAGTAATAAAATGAAAAAACTATAAGTTTGGTAGGGGAGAGTGTCTCCTTGAAAACCCACAAGTTAAAAATCATAAAACACCCCAGAGATCATCAAAATCTAGCTTTAGAGTGATGTCATCCCATCGTTGTTCTTTGGGACGGGTGACTGCACCTTTTGGACCTGAGCCTCACTTTGGTTGTGGGTTTCACTTAACCCAAAATATATTGATCTGATGGTGAATTTCATTCTGGCCTCCAGCCTCCGGATTCCCATCCCCAAAATTCCTTGACCATTTCGTTGTTTCTCAACAACGGCCTCTAAACGACATTCCAGATCTCGGACCCCAACCCTCCAAAATTCATCAGAAACTTGCAACAAAATCAAAACTTCAGAGTCATCCCCAGACCCTGGCTCTCGGAATTCTGTCCTCTGGCCACTGTCTCCGCTTTGCCATTTAATACGACTGTCATGGGACATCTTCCCGACCCTCAAACCTTGGTTCATCTTTTTATTTGTGTGATTTTAACAAGGAAAACTGAAATTACCAAACCTCACCCAGACTCCGGCCTCCAAATTTATGTGCTCGAAACTCTGCCTTGCTTCCGCCACCCCGAACAGCTAAACTTTTCCACCTTTTCAGACACTGGACCCCAAACCTCAAACTGCCTCTCGAGTTTTTAACCAACTGCTAAGCTTGACTCAGATTTAATCTTCTGGACTTCCATCTATATTTCGTTGTTTTGCACAACTATTCCCTAGCAGGTTCCCAACTCCTACGGCCCGAACTCTTAAGTCCACCTCCCGGGATGTCGTTTGTCCTACGTTGTTCCAAACAACCGACCCTGGACGACTTTCTTGCAGCTAAGACCCAAATGATAAAATCATGGCTCGAACGGCCTCCAAATTCAAAATGGACTTTGACCCACTTGCTAAAAATTGTTCTTTCACAACATCCCTTTGTTGAGCAAATCTAGGATCATGAAAAATCATTGGGGGTGCCTTGCCTTGTTTTCTCTTCCAAACAACATTCTACGAGGGGAAGTCCGACCCTTAGGGCCCGGATCACCCATTTTCCTTCCAATATCATTATCAAGCGTTGGGATTTTCTTAAATAATAATTATGGATCTAACCTTGATTTGTAGGAGTTTGTTCAAGGCTGCATTCTCATTTTTAATTTTGCTAACTCGCGTCACTTTGTGTAGGATTTATAGAATCTGGTGCAGAAGCTTCCGAGGTAGCCAAGAACAAAGGGAAAATAACCGCCAAGGCCCCTCAAGGTAAAGAAGACAAAGATCAGATGAAATATCAGTTCTAGGGGTGCCATTGATGATTTTACATGAAGAGTCTGATTAGAACCAAAGACTGGCAATCTAAAACTGATCAGAATCATTAGACTTGCCAAGGCCGCAGGTTTGCCGTTGGCCTTAATTGCCCCCGAGCTGGTAATGGCATGCCGGGAGGCATACCAACTTGAGACAAGAACCATTGTGGACATGGATGGCAATATCCTAGCCAATATGTCTACTCTCAGGATAATAAGAACCTTTCTCATACCTGTCTTCAAGAGCATGGAGACCCCAACTATTTAGGAGTGCAAGGTGTTATGGGATGGGGATCCATTAAGGTGCAAAAAGCTTATCAACTAGTATTGGTTGAAGGAAAGACGGGGTAGTGCTACCAAATTTCCTCAAGAGCTCTACCGTAGAGACTTTTTTGAGGAATATCATGATCTGGTTACCCTACTGAGCTGAGTAATGGACCTTCCTGCTACAGCCTTCTTCTAGGAGTGGATGCTATATTTTGTTGAAAAAATTCTATGTGGGGATGACACCGCATTCTATTGGGGGAGATAATCAGCCATTGCTTCCATAAGCAATTTTCTAGTGCGAAGAAGACATCCAAGTTCTAGATGGCATACTACCTAGTGTATTCACTTGCTAACCGGTGGTACTACAGTGGATTGTCTATGATGCCTAATGAGGTGCTAGGGAGAGAGCTAAAATTGTATGACAAGTACTCAGCTATAGTATAGGAATTTCAAGAGGGACTATTGTAGGGTTAATGATGCTTTTATTGCATACATCATCCAGTTGCTTGGAGGTGATTTTGAGAGAAGAGTCTCTCACTGTGCTAGGGCCCTTCTCAAGCACTATGCCTTCCTTTTTATCTAGTTTCCCAAGTTCACCTACATTCATGCCTAGGGTTTCTCTGAAAGGCCAAACAAGCTACCCCGGTATCCTAATGACCAGATTATACTGTTAGAATTACCTTAGTAGTTGTGACACATACACAATATACTAAGAAGCAAGCATCTGGTGGGACCCCCCTATCCCCTTGCACTTTTCCAGGGAATGTATGAGCTTCATACCTTCGAATGCATAGGCAATTCAGAAAAAGAGCTGGCTAAGTACCACTTCTGACCACATTCAGCTCGACTGCAGATGGACCCATATGGCCTCATCAAGAAGTCACTTGGACTGGAGTATGCCCATGTCCACCATGTTAAGGATTTTTGGGCTACTTGAAAAGATGAAATTGAAGTGCGGGTACGACATTATATGCGTATGATCGCCTACTTCATAAGGAGGGTGAACCTGTGTCTGATTCCAAATCAGCTCGAAGAAGAGGAGAGCACAGTGATTGAACCAAGATACAATGGTATAACAAAATTTCCATTGCCCTCAATTTATTGGAACAAGAAAGAGGTTGATGACCTAAACATTCTTATCTTTCTCGTTGAGGCTTGAATGAAGGCATGGATCAATGGGCAGGTCACTCATTTGAAGAAACAAGGAGTCGCCTTGACATTCAAGGGGCTCAAAAGTGAACCCAATAGTTCTTGTGGAGGGGAAGCTACTACTACAACTAGAGAAACATCTAATTCTCCCCTGTCTATTTGATCTAAGAAGAAAAAAGGAGGTTGACGAGCAACAACATAACCCAAATGTGTACGTCAGAAAGGCCTCAGAAAGTGAACCTCCTAAGAAGTATACAAGAACAGGTAGCATTGTTGAGATGCTAGTATTACCTGAAGATCCACAACATGAGGGAATAGAGATAGAGGCTGACACACCAAGGTCCCCGCCTATCTCATCTACTTTTACAACAACTACTCCTATTGCTACCATCCCACCTATTTCACATGCAATAGTTGCTTCTTCTCCACCCGCCGTTGACATTGTTGTCCACCTCACTTCCATTTATCCAATTGTGCAGGTCATATCGGTGGATTCATCCTCTGCCACTACCTCATCAATCTCATCATCCTCCATGTTTCCTTCCTTCCTGGCCTCCACCTCCATTGCTGCAATTCCTTCCTTAGCCCTCCCAGAATCCTTTGTCAAGTATATGTAAAACATACCATCTGAAATTTTGAGAATACTTGCAAATCCAATAGTGCAAGTTGCTATCACCTAGAAAATGATTAACACCCCAGCTCTCCCTCCTCCTACAAACCCACCCAAAATGGAAGCCACAATGAAAATCTATGACGAGCTAGAATGACAAAAACTTGAGGCGTCAAAGAGACTGGAAGATGAGGAATTTGAGTATCATGAGCACCCAATATACGAACATCAGGTGAATGATGAAGTGGCTTATGAATCTTCCAGCAAAGATAGCAAGGGACTAGGCATAGACATAATCCAAGAAATAGCTGATCCAGAGCTTGATGCCAAATGGGCCAAGCAACTGAAAGAGATAGAAGACAAAGGGGTTGAAGGACAACCTACGATTGAAGAAAAGGTTGTTTCTTTGGAGATTGAGGGTAGTTTGCTCCCTACCAAAAGACATGATCAAACACCCAAGCACGATGAAGATAAATCCTTCCATGAAGAGAAACAAGAAGATAAGCCCAAAGAGCATGGGCATGACTCAGATGAGGAAGAGAAGGATGCTAAAAGGGAGGACCACCTTAATAAGCACCTACCCACCAAATCTCCTATCAAACGCATAATGCTCATGCAAGATTCTGACAAGGAGAAGGAAGATATAAGAATTGAATAGGAGGATCTCAATGACAGATCCATTCCACTTAGGGTGGAAGATAGCAATGATCGACATGAATCACCCAAGGAAGGGGCCCCAATGCTCGACTAGCTAGAGAGACAGCTTGAAAATAAGACTCCCACATAGAGAGATCTGAATGAAAGACTGGAGGAAATACTTGCTAGAGCTCAGATAGGTACACAGAAAGAGAAGAAGCCTAGAATCAAATCAAAGATAACAATGGATGCCTCTGAATCTAGGGTTGTGCAAATAGCTACGCCAATGGTGGGAGAACAAGGAGTAAGTTATGTCTCAACCATTGAGTTGGGAATGGCCACTAGGGAACAGAAGGTTGACCACCTCTAGAATTAGTCACCACAGTGGTGCACCTTATCTGGCAAGATAAGGTTTCAAAGGAAGAGCTCAAGGAATTGGTGGCTGATCTGATGACCTACATTAAACAATTGTCATCTCTAAATGAACAACCTACCACATAATATTCCTCTCCGCAGTTATTGTCCCAGGAACATATCAGCAAGCTGGAAAGAAGAAAGAACTTGGATAAGACTATGGAAAACTCATTCCGACAGGTCTTGGACATTGGGAATACGGGCATCAATTTGGTTGTCTAGACAACAAACAAGTTCCTAGAGGTGCAAACATCTCTTGAAGGCACGAGGTGAATCTGCGAAGAGTTCCCAAAGAAGTATAAGGTTGCCTACCCAAAAATCAAGGCTATCCTCACACTACCAAGTGAGGTTTTGGAAAAGTACCTTGCCTTCAAGGACAATGATCATTGGTTAATGCATGTGTGGAAGTAGGACTTCGATCACCGAAAGGGGAGGCTAGAATAGATCCTAGAATGAGTAACTCTGGATATTGAATATGCCAAGGAGGCCAGAGGAGATTGTGTTAGATACCTCAGGTTGACGATAGGGTATGATATACTTGCTATCAAGATCAATCCATAAAGCATAAAGCCTCACTTCTGAAATAGAGTGGAAGATGGGATGTCAGCCGAAGTTACCACAAATTTTATGAGCTTTGCTGCTTAGGCTTTCATCTAGTTCGGGATTTTTAAGGACCACACTACCAAGTATGATGAAGACTTGGACAAGCTTGTCAAAAATTCAAAGGAATGGAGCTACTAGGTGTTTAGGTGTGACATCAACGAGGTCAACAAGTTTAGGTCGGTAGTTATGAAATTCATTAAGTATGTAGATTTGAAGAAGCAGGAAGGCAACCCTATTGTTAATGAAGAATCCCTAAAGGAGTAGCTGTGGAAAAGAACAATTAGAAAAAAGAAAAAACACTATAGTGCCACCACTAAAAGATAAAACAGGGAAAAGACAAATGTTGTTTTTTAATTGTAAAGTATTTGTGGGTAGGTGAAACCTTGCAGCAAAGTGAATCTTGGCCACACAATAGAATTGAACCCTATCCTCTCATTTTTCTTTTTGAAAACTATAAATGGGGATCTCCTCCTCTCATTTAAAGAGAGTTGAGTTATTGTAAAGGCATGCTGCAAAAATTGCAATAGAAATACATTGACTTTGGTGCATTTCTAGGTTTATCCCCATGTTTCATGATTCTTCTCTATTTAAGTTAAGATTCTAGTTTGGTTTACTTTTTTGTTTTAGTTTCTATTTAGCTATCCTTGGTAGATTTAGTAATGTTTTCTTTGGTGGTGAATATTCTTGTTGTGTGTATGCTTTCTTTGTCCATATTTTTGGTCATTTCCTATCAGTAGATGACTGTGCAAATTGAGTCTAGACTCTGATTTTATAGATTCCTTTTAAAATTTATCTCTATTCACATTTATATGGAAAATGAATGATGAAATATCTGTAGTCCTTAGAAGATAGCATAGATTTCATGGCATTGTGACATTTCTGATTAAGTGAAATTCTATTTTAAGGAAACTATCCATAGAAGAAACCTCCATTATCACTGTTCATCGGTAGTTGCAAGTCCAGGAACTCTTTCTCTCCCTAGCCCCTTTTCCCTTTTTTTAAGAAATAACCTATGCTAAGGTTCATTGCACATTGTAAAGCCAAATTTGATGATAAAATGGAGTTCAAGACTGTTGTTTGAACCTGTAGAAAAGTGTAGTAATTGCTCACTTGAAGAACTTTATTCATGAGACCTAATTCTCATCCAACTTTATCCACGTAAGACTACCTTGTGATTCTAGAAAATCACATCATAAATCAACTGATCTATCCTTAGCACCATTATAACTTGACATTCAAGAGACCTTGGGATAGTGTTCTGCAATTTGATTGTGGAAGATCATCTTTCAAGAGAGGTAATGCACTTGCGTGTTTCCTATGTTGAGAAGTGCATAAAAACACCATCAACAGAACCCTTCAAAAATTTAGCGTTCCACTAATTTTAAGTCGATAAATGGTTGGTTACTTGGTCTTGGTTAAATGTATTTGGGGTAAGGTTTTGTGTTTCATGTTTTAGGGTTTATCAACCTTCTGGATAAAACCTTAGTCCATTTTTATTCTAACTACTCATTGATATATCTTGGTTTGTGGTTAGCATCTTGAAATATTTATCTTTTATCTTATGTTTGATCTATGCCTTAGTTTTGTTATGTCATTGTTATCCATGTTACCTAAGAATATCCCTTTTAAAACAAATTTTAAGCATGTGCATAGTTGTGTCACTTAAGTGGTTTCCATTGTGTGCCCCATGTAAGTCACACTTAGCTTCCTTCTCATTGGCTTCGTATCTATGATGCACGATACATAGTGTTTCTTCCTATTTCCCACTTCCTTTATATTGTTGATTGTTTAATGCCTACTTAAATCCTTCACATGGTGAGTGATTCCTTATATTTATCCTTCACATCGCTAGATTTCTTTGCATCACCAATTGACATTTTCCCACTAGCTACCTAATAGTGATATGTGATTACCATATTTCTTTCATCACACCACTTCAATACATCATAGTTTTCTTACCACCAGCTTGCTTCATATCAGCAATGTGCAATGAATCCCTTGATTCCTTATAACATGAATGTGTCTCAAATCAAATTCATGATTGTTATTCTTCATATCGCTAATTACATCCTTTCTCACCTAAAGCTTGGAATGATATGTGTTGAATAGTTGTGATTATGCCACTTGTCTTTATACTATGCCATTGCCTCATTCCTTCACATTGTTAATGCATATTCATCTCTAAATACATATTAGCAATGAGTGATGATAATGTTGCAAGAATGAAAAGTTTGAAGATGTTGGGAAAAGTTTGTAGGTGTTATCATTGATGTCAACTGGTCAACTAGTTATCTACTAGTTGCTATTGGCTATATATTTCAAGGATATTAAGAAAATTGTAATAAAGATATGTTGCATGTGTTTAGTGGTTGCTCTAGTTTTTTGGTTTGGATTTTCTCCTGTGGTTGTGTAGTTCAAATATGTTGTTCATGGTTGTTAGTAAATGTTATATCCAGAATTTTGGTTACTGATTTGTTGTACAGTGTAAGTTGTGTTCACCAGTTGTGAACTATGGTTTTCTATGTTTCTGGTTGAGGTTTGGGAGAAATGTTGTTGATCTAGATTTCTCTTTGGTGAAGTTTTATGACTTTTGGTTCTAGATTTGTGGTGCCTTGGTTCTATAGAAGATAGTTTCAACATTTGGAAGATTCGTACTTAATGGTTCTATGTGTTTTACACTGGTTTGGCCGACCTTGTGTGAAATACTACTTTCAAGGATGATGAAGCATGTGTTTGGGTCACCCTCATTCTAATTCCACCTAGGATGTTTTGGCACCAAGCTAATTAAATTTAAGTTTGGATGGATGAATTTGGATATGTTTCAAAGTTGAAGATGGTATAAATGCAAGATGAGTTAATGGTGAAGATATTATACAAGAGAAAAGTAGAAGAGTGATAAGAGAAAAGAGGAAGTGCAGTTTTATGCGACATTGATTCTATTCAATGAGTGTGTATGTTAAGAGTGTGGCATATCAATCCAAAGCTTAATGCTTATTTTCTAGATGCAGTGACTAGAAGGTGAACTCTATCATTCATGCATGTGTGTAAATAATTGTGGTGGAATCATTTATTGCACTGGGATTGTATTCTTTCTGTAACAAATCTTATTTGTCTTCTTTGCATCTCTATGGTAGTGGTCCCTTTGGGTTGTAGCCCTATTGGATAGTGAGTCCTTGTTCTGGATAGTGAGTCCTTATTTCAAGTAGTGAGCCTTGTTTTAGGAAATGATCCTTTTATAATCGGTTTTGATATTCTCTATAGTGCAAATTAATCCTCACTGCAGTTTTTCCCTTATTGGGTTTTACAGATAAATATGGTGTTATTTTGTTTATGTGTTAGATTTAAGTTTCTACATTGGCATTTGATGGTTAATCATTTAAGTAGTATTAAGGATTTTTTTAGTGATTGAATTAAAGGCTTAATTTTGTGACAACTGATTCACCCCCCTCTCAGTTTTCCTATTCAATAATTGGTATCAGAGCTTGGTTCCTTGGTGAAGACCTTAACCGCTTGAGGAAGGTCCAGGATGGCTGGAAAAATGGTTTATGATTATACGAGGTTCAATGGAACTAAATATGGTGTCTGGAAAGTATTGGCGAAAGAATATTTGGAGTATTATGGATATGATGTGGAGAAAGATTACAAAAATCCTTACACTCCTCTTGCTAATGGTCCGAGTACACCTAAAGAAATCAAAGCACATGAAGTGAACAATAAGGTGAAATACATTTTGAAGAATAGTTTGGTACATTAAGAATTGATTAAGGTTCAAAATTTGAAGACAACTAAGGAAGTCTAGGATGCTTTATAAAGAGTGCATGATGGTGATGAAAGAGTTAAAGAGGTGAAAATACAGAATTTGGAGACATGGTTTTATCTTCTACATATGTTCGAAGATGAAAATGTTAAAGCTTATATACTCAGATTAGATGAGATAGTGGATGGAATGAAAGGAATTGGTGCTACTATTGATGAAACAAGGATTATAAAGAAGATTCTCAAAACTCTTCCTGATGCTTACAGTGAGAAGGTGATTGTTATTAATCAAACTATAGATTATAAGACTTGTACTAAGGATCTGATGTTAGGAATTTTGACATCTTATGAGATGAAGAAGCCGAGTCTAAGGAATGGGAGTAAATTAGAGACTATCTTTAAAGCTAGAAAAGATGAAGATCCGGATGAAGAGAAATTTGATGAAATAGAAGATAACTTTGTAAGAAGAATAAGGAAATACTCTAGTAAGTATGAAGGTAAATTTCCCTTTAAATGCTTTAGTTGTGGAGAAATAGGTCATTATGCTACATAATGTTTGAAAAGAGCTAAAAGGAATAAACAAAGATATGAGAAGGAAAAGAAAGGAAAAAAGAACAATAGAGCTTACTATGTGAATGAGAATGCTAGTATATCTAATGAGGATTCATAATATGAAGATTGTGATGACAATGAATGCTTGTTCTTGGTGATTAAGGATGAACCTACTTCTAATTTTGAAAAATAGGTAAAGGAAATCCCTCCCGAGAAGGAGAAAAATGAAGGTACAGTTATCTCTACCCTACATGCTAAACAAGAGAAAAATTATTGGATAGTTGATAGTGGTTGTTCACATCTCATGACTAGTGATAAAAGTAAGTTTTTTAAGCTTGAGAAATATGATGGAGGCTTGGTTATGTTTGGAGATGATACTGGTGCTAAATTTTTTGGGATAGGTTTAGTAAGTTTTGATGGCAAGCATCATATTGACAATGTTTACTATGTTAAGGGTTTAAGGCATAATTTGTTGAGTGTTGGTTAGATGTATATAAAAGGATATGATATTGTGTTTAAGGATGAGAAATGTGAGATCTAGAAAGGATATAGAACATTGATTACTATAGGAAAGAAATCTAAAGGGAATATCTATCAACTTAAGGGTGCTGATGGATGATGCTTTATGACTCAAATAAATGATAGTTGGTTATGGCATAAGAGAATGTGTCACATGAATTTTGATAACTTGGAAAGGATTAATGTTGTTTAGGCCATGAGAGATTTACCAATAATTACAAAGCATGTTAATGCTATTTTTAGGAACTATTAGTTTGGAAAGCAAGTAATAAATCATTACAGATCAAAGGAATAGTCTAATACCAGATTACTAGATTTAGTTCATACATATCTTTGTGGTCCTACAAGAGTGAGAAGTCTACTTGGTGAAAGGTAATTTATTCTCTTAATTGATGATTATTCTATATATACATAGGTTACATTTCTTAGAGAGAAATCAGATGCATTAGATAGGTTCCAGGCATTCAAAGAAATGGTTGAAAATGAAGCGAATTTGAAGATAAAATTCTTAAGATCTTATAGAGGTGGAGAATTCACCTCCCATGAGTTTAATATATTTTGTGAAGTAAAATGAATAAAGAGAAAGTTATCTTCTCTGAGAACTCCTCAGTAGAATGAAGTTGTTAAAAGGAAAAATAGAACAGTTCAAGAAGCTACTAGGTCAATGATTACTGAGGCTAGTTTACATGAAGTTTACTAGAAAGAAGCTATTCATAATGCTATTTATGTGTTCAATCGAGTTCAAGCAAGAGAAAATAGTACAAATAGTCCCTATGAGCTATGGTATGGAAGAATTCCTATTGTTAAATATTTTAAAATAAAATTCTATATTAGAAGAGATGAAGAAACTTTGGGAAAGTTTGTGCAAGAAGTGATGAAGGCATTTTTCTTGAATATTCTACTAAAAGAAAGGCATATAGATTTTTCAATAAAAGAATGAGAAAGATTGTAGAAAGCTCGAATATGAAGGTTGATGATACAATGAAGAATTCTATTGACATTGATGGATATGTATCTAATGAACATGATTGTGCAAGAATAGAAGAAATTATGGAAGAACGGAAAAAATATGAACAAGGGAAGTATGATGAACAAAATGAAAGAGAAGAAGATGCTCTAGTGATGTCCCCTAGGACATCTAGATATGTACAAAATAATCATTTAGAAAGTCATATTATTGGAGATAAGACAAAGGTTGTGTTAACTAGAAGCAAAGCTATTTCTAAAGTGAATTTGTGTTTACTTTCTAAGATAGAACTGAAGATAGTAAGTGAATCTTGTAAAGATGAACATTGGAAGGAAGAAATGAAATAATTTTTGTAGATTGAGAAGAATTAGACTTGGGAATTAGTCCAAAGACCGCCAGATAAAAATAAAATTGGATCAAAGTGGGTATTCTGAAATAAGTTGAATGAGAATAGAGAAGTTGTTAGAAACAAAGCAAGGATTGTGTGTAAAGGTTACTCACAAGTAGAAGGCATAGATGTTTAGGAAATTTTTTCCCTGGTATCAAGAATGGAAGCTATAAGGATTTTCTTGGCACTTGGTGATCATAAAGACTTTAAGGTCTATCATATTGATGTCAAGTCAACATTTTTGAATGGTGAGCTAGAAAAAGAAGTCTATATGAAACAACTAGAAGGATTTCAGTTGATAGATCAACCAGATATGGTGTGAAAATTGAAGAAATCTTTATATGGGTTGAAGCAAGCTCCTAGATCTTGGTATGCAAGGTTAGATAGGTACTTGATTTAACAAGGTTTTATCAAAGGTACAACATATAGTAATTTGTACTTTAAGATTGAAAAATGACAAAATATTGATTGTAGTTGTGTATGTTGATGATATTATCTTTGGAGGAAATGAAAATATGTGCAAGATATTTGTGGAAGAGATGTAGAAATAATTTGAAATGTATATGTTTTGGGAGATGAATTTATTCCTTGGGCTACAGATTAATCAAACAAAGAAAGGAATTTTCATTTCACAGTTTAAGTATGTGAGAGAGATGTTGAAGAAGTTTGGGATGGATGGTTCCAAATTGGTAAGTACTCCTATGGTGATTGGTTGTAAATTGGGTAAAGATGATAATTCACCTAAGTCTGATCGAAGCAAGTATAGATCTATGATTGGTGGAATATTATATTTGACTGCTAATAGACAGAATATCATGCATGTTGTTTGTGTCGTGGCTAGATTTCAAGAAGATCCTAAGGAAACATTGTAGTTAAAATAATATTCAAATATTTTAATAGCACTTTGGATTATGGATTGTGGTATCCTAAAGATACTTAATTTAAACTTAGTGCCTATATAGATGCAAATTGGGTTGGATGTGTAGATGAAAAAAATAGTACAAGTGGTGGTGTATTCTTTCTTGGATGCAGATTGGTGGCATGGTTGAGTAAAAATAAAGATTTAGTCTCCTTATCTACTGATGCATCTTGTTGTACACAATTTCTATGGATGAAATGAACATTGAAAGATATCACAGTGCTAGATATGATGATCACATTTCTATTTTTTGTGATAATACAAGTGCAATTAATTTTTTAAAGACTATGGTGATGCACTCAAGGATAAACCATATATCTATCAGATATCATTTTTGGAGATATAAAGTCATAGATAATGAAGTAAAGCTTGAGTATGTTTCGATGAAGGGTCAAATTGTTGATATTTTCATGAAGCCTCTTCATAAATATGCTTTTGAGTATCTCTAAGAGAAGTTAGGGGTTACTGCCCCTCCTTTCTTGAACTAGATGTATATGGAGATGCACCAATCTGGTGTATCTATGGATCTATCTTTTTTCTAGACTGGTTTTTTGGTGGCTACCTCTCAGGGGGAGCAGGTAGTATCAGGTGTTGTCATTATGTGTATTCTATTTGTCATGTCAAAGGGGGGGAGAAGAAGCATGTGAAAAGAGAATGAGAAGAAGCATATAAGATATTATATTCTTAGGGGGAGAAAACAAAAAAATGTATATATAGGTAGTAGGTTGTCTTTGATTGTTTTTCACATCATGTGTTGCCAACAATGAAAAAGGGGGAGATTGTTGCAAAAATGAAAAGTTTGAAGGTGTTGAGGAAATTTTACAGGTGTTTTCATTGATTTCAACTTATCAACTAGTTATCTACTAGTTGTTGTTGGACGCATATGTTGAGGATATTGAGAAAATTGTAATAAATATATGTTGCATGTGTTCAATGGTTGCTCCAATTTTTGGGTCTATATTTTCACCTTTGGATGAATTCAAATATGTTGTTCATGGTTGTTAGTAAATGTTATTTTCAGATTTTTGGTTGTTGATTAGTTGTATAGTGCAAGTTGTGTTCACCAATTGTGAACTATGGTTTTTTTTGTTTCTAGTTGAGGTTCAGGAGAAATTTTGTTGGTTTGTATTTCTATTTGATGAATTCTTATGACTTGTGGTTCTAGAGTTGTGTTTCCCTGGTTGTATTGAAGATAGTTTAGGTATTTAGAAGATTCGTGCTTAATGGTTCTATGTGTTTGCACTAATTTGGCTGACCTTGTGTGAAATACTACTTTCGAGGATGATGAAGCATGTTGGATCTTTTTGGGTCCCTTGAAGCATGTGTTAGGGTCGCCCTCATTGTAATTCCACCCTAGGATGTTTTGGCGTCGACCTAATTTGAATTTAAATTTGGATGGCCGACTTTGGATATGTTTTAAACTTGAATATGGTATAAATGAAAGATGGGTTAATGGTGAAGACATGATGCAAGAGAAAAGAAGAAGAGTGATAAGAGAAAAGAGTAAGTGTAGTTTTATGTGACATTGATTCTATTCAGTGAGTGTCTGTGTGTTGAGAGTGTGGAAAATCAATGTGAAGCTTAATGCTGATTTTTCGGATGCAATGAGTAGAAGGAAAACTTTATCATTCATGCATGTATGTAAATAAATGTGGTTGAATCCTTTGTGGCATTGGGATTGTAGTCTCTCTATTAAATATCTTATTTATCTTGTTTGTATCTCTGTGGTAGTGAGCCCTCTAGGTTGTAGCCCTGTTGGACAATGAGTCCTTGTTCTAGATACCGAGTCCTTATTTTAGGTAGTGAGACTTTTGTAATTAGTTTTGATATTCTCTATAGTGTGATTTAATCCTCACCGTAGTTTTTCCCTTATTGGGTTTTCCATGTAAATATGGTGTTATTATGTTTTGGATTTAATTTTTTGCATTGGCATTTGATGATTAATCATTTAAGAAGTATTAAGGATTAGTTTTAATGATTGAATTAAAGGCTTAATTCTATGACAATTGATTCACCCCCCATCTTAGTTTTCGTATTCAATAGAGAAATGGGTGATGAAAGAAAATGAAGAATATACTGAAAGATGTTGATATGTTTCAACACATCACACAAATTCATTTCATTAGAGTTCTACATAAAAAGGATCATATCAAAAACATAATGCATGATGTGTTTCTAAAGAAAGAAAAACAAGGAATGTGCAAAAAGGATATTTTGATGAACATGTGTCATCTTGTAAATGCATCACATAAACTATGTGTATCATGGTTTGCATTATTTAGAGGGAAAGGAAATAACGATGAGTGATGAAAGGATTAGACCTTTCCTTCATCATGTGGTTTCAATATATCACGGTTATATTTCCAAACATGAATAGCCTAATAGTGATGAGTGGTAGGCAAATAAATAATATACTATGAAATATTATTCCCATCGCAAGGACTCTCTACATCATAGTTTCATCTCATCAAGTCAAGGACATATCAGCAATATGTGATGGCTTCACAAACAAAGTTGACAACTATTTTTAAAGCATCTACATGGAAAATTCTCACCACATCACACCATATATTCACATTGTGGATTCACAACAAAGAACCAAAAGGAAAATGGTGATGTGCAATGAGAATGGATCAACATTGATCATGTTCAAAAATAAATTGATCAATGATAGAAACTAAAACATGAACAATTAAGTATCATAGCACCCTTGTTCGCTTGCGCGGGTCATCCATCACCATTAATGGTGTATGTACCTATATTTGAAGACCATAAAGAGCTTAATTATTCATTTTTACATCATATTTAAAAGAATTTTAAGGATAACTCAAAGAGGAGACTTCAGGCAAGTAGAATTTAGAGAGTCAAAGCTTAGGGTTCCCGAGTAAGTGAAATTTTCCCATTTCTCTATGTGGATTTTCCAATAGAAATATAATTGGGGTAGAGTTAACTAGTTTTAGTGAAAAATAATCATATCTTAGGGTTCTTTACAATTTCTGCTCTAAATTGTAAAAGATGAATTGTTTTCCCTAGTTTATTTTGAAGAAAACCCAGTAGGGTTAATTGCTGAGATCTCAGTCGAAACATGTAACCCTAGTTCCTAGTGTCAAGTTTATTAAACCCTAGCTCTATGATAATTAATTCAAGATGATTCAAGTAAGTGAACCATCTAATCCAAAGGATAAACCTAGGAAAATAAAATTTAAGGCTAAAACACAAAATCCAGAGGTTTCTAAGGTATTAGAGAAGAAGAAAGGAGTTAAAAGGGACTTCACCTATTTCATGGAAGGTGACCTGCAAGAGGCACTTCCTAGCGCAATTATAGTAGGAAAAATATCCATAGAAGAAGGTGTTCTGATTGACCGATTGTAATATCTAGAAATGGGAATTGGAGTTGTGCTACAATAGAGTGGATTGGATATTTTCTTATATGCCTTCAATAAAAGATTAACAAAGCACCCAACCTATCATTTATGGAATTATGACCTTTTTTTAAATTTTTTTTTTTTTTATTAGACTATAGGAATCGGGTAGCATGACCCCCTATAAACTGTAGTGCACCTGGTAAAATTTTTAACATGACTGGTAGTGCTGGTGCGACACGCCCTCTGGTACCACGGGGGTGGGGGAGACTAGACCATGTGACCAACCTCCTGCAACAGGAGACATTTAGCCAACTGAGGTAGGGCCCCAACCCAGAATTATGACCCTGGGAAGCTTGTACTTCCTAATATATTCCTGGAGGTTGATCTGATGTTGGAAATAGCTAAATTCTACAATTAGAATGACAAGATAATTAAGAGCTTAAATGTAACCCTGATATTAGATATTTCTAGTAGTCAAATAGTGGATATATTCAAGTTGAATCCTATTACAATTGTCTCAATCAATTTTATTGCATTATATCAGGAGTATGAGAAAGACAAGTATGGATACAAAAGACATGTTCTACCAAGGCATAGAAGGAGGGATAAAAATAAAAGAGATGTATGATTTGGACCTAAGGATGTGGAGCCTTATGACTATGATGAGTTTGAGGACTAGTTCAAGAACACCAATTATAGTTTGTGTCAAGTCCTAGGGAGAAAATATGACATGAAGGTAAATTTTTCATTGATGGTTATGGCCATGGAAATACAAAAAAATCACTCAAATAGAGGGTTTAATTATGTGGCCTACCTTGCAAAGGAAATCCATAAGGAGCTAGTAGAATTGAGGGATAGATGACCTCCCTTGTGTTTTAGTCATTATTCTTTGCTGATGCATGAATTTGTGGATGTTGGAAGGCCTAGAGAAATTTTATGAAGTTAAGAGAAAAAGATGAGCAAGATAATAATCTACCTATTCAAATGTGGACACACATCTAGGATCAGAACTTCCTAGAGTCCAACTATGTTGTATTTTGCAATGGTTTTAAGTTTGGTGTTATGGAGAGTTTGGGTTTAAAACATGTATATAGGATTTCAAGAAGTATTAAGGAAATATTGAGACTATTTGAATTCAAAGAAGGCACAAAGCATGACCACAATTGGGGTAGCTGGTACTTGCATTCACACTATACTGCAATAAGAGTTTATGGAGCTAAGGTGCCACCCCAATTTTTGTCTATTTATGTTTCTAACCAGCTATCCTTCATGGAGATAATATGGCAGCTAAATGCCATGGACAAGGAGCATTTCAGGGATGTTAGGAAAGGTTCTCTCATTGCTCCACAATTTGCATTTTCTTATTTTATTGTTGTTGTAAGGGAATGTTATGATAATTTTGGCATAATGGTAAATAATTTTTGAATGAAAGTGGATGTTGTAAGGAATTGTGACCTAGAGGGGTTTGTAGACAAGGAGAGGAGGGCTAGAGGAAGCTTTAGATTTTGTCATCACTTTCTATACACTGAGGATGTGATTAGAAATTTACCATCAAATGTTATTCTGGTTGGGATAAAAAAGGAGTTGATGTTGTTATGTGCCACTAAAGAAAATATATTGAAATATAATTATTTCTATGGTATCCCCTATGCTGAAATAAAGGATCCCTATAAACAAGCTCTGGCATTACTAGATGAATATCAAAATGGAACTCTCTTTGAGAAATTCAAAGAAGCTGAAGAGAAGGCTAAGATTGCTAAGGAGCAACATGATGCAAAAACAAGGAGCCTTTTGTTGCAAGTATGAAGGTGTTTTCATTTATGTCAATAGGATGTATACTAACTAGTGTTGTTATTGATGTCAATTTGTGTTAAGGAAGTTTGTTTCATGGTGAAATTGTCGAGGATATTGAGAAAATTGTTAAAAAGAGGAAAATAGGTTGTTGGAGGTTGTGCATGTGTAGTTGAGATATTGAGGAAGTGTTGTGAGTAGATGAAGCTACCTTTATGTTGCAGTTTTTGAAGAAGATTTGGAATGAAGTAATGAGATGAGATGATGTCTCTAGTACTTGGTTTCCAAGTGCTTTTGAGAAAAAATGTTAAACAAAGAAAATAGTGTTGTGCAAGTGTTCAGAATGTGCTCCATTATGTGCTTTGTGTTTCTTTTGTGTTGATGTTATTCTTCTACAGATCTGATATGTTGTTCAAAGTTGTTATAGGTTGCTATATTCAAAATTTAGGTTTTTAGATCGTTGTACAAAAGGAGATATTTTCACTAGTGTGTGAACTATTTTTTCAGTGATATTTTTTGTGGCCTA
The DNA here is from genome assembly GCA_007115665.2 of Sequoiadendron giganteum. NCBI lineage: Eukaryota > Viridiplantae > Streptophyta > Pinopsida > Cupressales > Cupressaceae > Sequoiadendron > Sequoiadendron giganteum. Next base: position 939,384,842 of record CM021100.1, on the reverse strand, counting down.
GGAGAAGTGTATTTTCTCTACATTTCTTTTTAGTTTGGATTTAGGTTGTGCAGATTTGGGAAGTTTCTTATAATGTTTGCATCTTTCATAATTCAAGGTTTCACTTGATTTGGTATAGTATAGTGTTTGTTGAATGCATCAGTGTGTAAATAAGGTTTACTAGTTGTTTTGTGTTAAAGTATTTGTATGATGCAAGTTTGGATGAAGTGTTTGATGGATCTTAGGTGGTTAAAGGATTAATATAGATCGTTATCAAGTGAATTTTGTTGTTTGGAAGTTTTAGATTGACTTAAGGAAGTGTATACTTAATGGTTTATTGTGTTTAGCAAGAGTATTGGCTAGCCTTGTGTTAACACTACATGCAAGGATTTTGAAAGCATGTTGAGATGTGTTAGGATTTATTTGGGTCATAATTAATGATTTATATGGGTTTCCTTCAATCTTATCCACTACAAGAATTTTTAAGTGCTGACGTAATTTGAATTTGTAAGTGTAATAGATAGTTACCAACCTTGGAGAAGGTTTTTGAGCTTAAGTTTGATATAAATAAAGATTAATGATTTTTTGAGATGCAAGATCGATGCAAGTGGTGTGTGATACAAATTTGAGCAAAGCAATGTGAATTTCAAGTATTGGATTCTTGAAGGCAGTGAGTTGAAGGTGTCTTAAATCTTTCAAGCAAGGCTGTGAAAGTGTTGGAGAATTTGTGGTGGATTCCTTATTGCATTGAGAAGTTTTCTTTTGTTTAACATTTCTCTTCTCTATTCTTATGTTGTTTTTGTGGTAGTGAGCCTTGGCTAAGATCCTTTTTGGACAGTGTGTACTATTCTAGAAATGAGTCCTTGTACTAGTTTTTCAATTACTTATATTGTGAGCTAATCCTCACTGCGATTTTTCCCTCATTGAGTTTTCCACGTAAATCTTGTGTTCTCTTATGTATGGTGTTGTTATTTCAGTTTTCTTATCTTTATTTTATGTTTAATCACATTAAAAGAATAAGGGTTTATTGAATGCATGTGGGTTTGATTATTGTTGAGGGTATTGATGTTCTATTTTTCTACAACTGATTCACCACCTCCCCTCTCAGTTGTCTTGTTCATTCAAAAATTGGTATCAGTGAAAGGTTCCTTGGATAAGAACTTAACTGCTTAAGGTAGATCCAAGATGGCAAAGAAAATTGATTTCCCTAGATTTGATGGAATGAACTATGCATTCTAGAAGACAAAGATAGAATGATATATGTTAGCTCATGGGTTTTAGATTAAAAAAGAAATAAAGAATCAGTATGTTGCACCTTCAAATGGTCCAAGAACAACTTATGAGATCAAGGAAAATGAGGTAAATGCTAAGGAGAAATTTATTCTGACAACCAATCTTTCAAATTTTGAATTGGTTAAATTTATGAATTTTAAGACTGCTAAAGATGTTTGGGATAAGCTTGAAAGTATTTATGAAGGTGATGAAAAGGAAAAACAAGCTAAGTTACAGAATCTAAAGGAACAATTTGAGACCATGTGAATGTCTATAGATGAAAAAATTTCAATATACATGTAGAGATTTGATGAACTGGTAAGTGCTATGAGAGGTATTGGTACACAAGTTAAAGAACCTAGGGTACTAGAGAAAGTTCTCGGAACTCTTCTTGATTCATACAGTGAAAATTTATCTACTATTGATGAATTTGAAAATTTTAATACTTATTCTAAAGATCAATTGACTAGTACACTAACTTCATTTGAAATGAGAAATCTTGGTTTGAAAAATGGTACAAAACCAAAGACTACTTTTAAGGCTAGAAAATAAGAAAAGATTGAATATTTAGATGGAGATGATCTTGATGATGTGGAAGCTAACTTTGTAAGAAATATGAAAAAGGGAACTAGTAAGTACAAAGGTAAACTATATTTCAAATGTTTTAGCTATGGTGAAATAGGTCATTATGCTTCAAGATGTCCAAAAAGAGCTATAAACAATAAGAGTAAGGAGAATAAAGGAAAGATGATTAAAAGAGCTTACTATGTTAGAGAAGATACTAGTATTTCTGATGATGAATCTGATTATGGAAATTTTGATGATAATGAATTCTTGTTCTTGGCTATAGAAGAAGAATCTAGTTCTACCAACTCTAAAAGTTGTGTGAAGGAAAGTGTTTTGAAGAAGAAGGATAAGACTGAAGGTACTTTGGTATCTAATTTTCATGTTAAAGAAGATAATAATTACTAGGTTATTGACAATGGTTGTTCTAATCACATGATCAGGGACAAAATTAATTTTGTTAAACTTGAAAAGTATGATGGCAGATTAGTTAAATTTGGAGATAAATCAAGAGCTAATATTTGTGGAATAGGTTCAATTAGTTTTGATGGAAAGCATAATACTAATGATGTTTACTATGTTAATGGTTTAAGGCATAATATTTTAAGTTTTGGAAAAATGTGTGGCAAATGATATAATATTATGTTTAAGGATGAAATATGTGAGGTCAAAAAAGTGTTTGGAACTATGATTGCTGCTAGTAAGAGGACAGATGGAAACATCTACCAGCTTAAGGGTGTTGATGGTCATTGTTTTATGTCTTAGATTAATTATAGTTGGTTATGGATTTGGAGGATATGTTACATGAATTTTTTATAATTTGGTGAGAATTAGTTCAACTCATGCACTGAAATATTTTCCAAGAATCACAAAGCCTATCAATGTTGTTTACAAGGATTGTTAGTTTGGAAAAAAAGTAAGGAGTAGTTTCAAGGCAAAGGAACAATCTGTTACCTAACTACTAGAATTAATACATGCAAATATTTTTGGTCCTACAAGGGTGATAAGTCTTCAAGGTCTCAGGTATTTTATTCTTTTGATTGATGATTACTCTAGAATTACATGGGTTACTTTTCTTAGAGAAAAATATGATGCATTAAAGATAGATTCAAGGAATTTAAAGCTATGGTTGAGAATGAAATAATTGTGAAAATCAAATGTTTGAGGTTTGATAGAGGTGGAGAATTCAACTCCAATGAGTTTGAAATATTTTTTGGAGATCATGGAATAAAAGGGCATTTGTCTACCACTAGAAATTCTTAGCAGAATGGAGTGGTTGAGGAGAAAAATTAGACTATTCAAGAAGTGGCTAGGAGTATGATGAAAGAGCCAAATCTATCAAACGTCTACTAGATAGAATCAATTCATACTATTGTTTACATACTTACTAGAGTTCAAGCTCAATCTAATGACACAAATACTCCCTATGATTTATGGTATGGAAGGATTCATATTGTGAAGTACTTTAAAGTATTTGGAAGAAAATGTTACATCAAGAGAGATGAAGAAAAATTAGGAAATTTTGATGAAAGGTCTGATGAAGGTATCTTCCTTGGAAATTCTACTAAAATAAAAGCTTATAGATGTTACAATGAAATGATAAGAAATATAGGTTAAAGTGCAAATGTGAATGTTGATGAAAACTTGTAGAATTCAATTGCAATAGATGGATATGTGATGCAGGAGCACCCTTGGTTCTTTGCAATCCTGCATCAACCAAAAAATATTTTCATTTCAATTTTGTTCATGTTCAGTTCAAGATGGCATATTCAACATTTCATCATATTTTCTCACCAAACCCTATAGATCTATGTTTCATCGTGGACATGTTTATTTTCCCTTATTCCAAGATTTTAGGATGATTTGATCTTTTTCCAATAAGTTATCACTTCTAGATTAAGTGACAGTTTGTAGAATAGTGCACCAAAGTAGTTTTGAGCCTAACGGCTAGTTTTGTCTCTTGTGGATCCTTCCCGTAACTTTCAGATCCTTGCGAGGTGTTCCGAATTATTTCGTGGAGTGTCCCTGACCTTAATTTTGGTCCACACTTTATCTTATGCACTTGCCAAGGAGAAATTCAAATTTAAGGCCAACCTATTTCATGCACACATTACATTTCCTTCATCAGAGATTGTAATGATCTTTGGCCAATGTGGAGAATTCTAGATCTCTGAATGTGATATAAATCATTGTAACAGATCATTAGGAAGGAAAGTAGAATGAATATTGGATTTGATATGTAAGATTTCGGCTCGTATTAAGGAGCATATAGGAATATTGTATTTTGAGCATGTTGTATCAGGCCCGTGAGCCCAATCTATGAACCTGAATGTTTTTGGTTGATTGTAACTGAATTTTTTGGTAATAAGAATATTTGAATCTGCATTTTCCTCCATATTCCATGTGGATTTTGTTGTGTAACTCTTGTTGCATGGTCCAGATTGTTCTCTTTAAGGACCCTCCTACTATGACTGCACCAAATTGGTATCAGAGAGAGATTCAATCCATGAGAGATCGTCAGAGTTTGTGGAGTATTGTTGAAGATTTTTTGTGGGGTGGTGAACTAGGGATCTGATCTGCAACTACAGAGGACTTGTGTAAATATGGCGAGAAGAAGAAATGGTAGAGGAAATAGAGCACATGAAAATGAATACCTGACTATAATGGAGATGTTGAGATGAATTGTTGCTAGATTAAAAGCAGTCGAAATGGCCCAGAGGAGAGGTTGACCAGTTGATGATGTGAGTGATGAAGAGGTAGAAGAACAGGAAGGGGGAAGAGAAAATAAACCTGGCCTTGATCAGGGAGAAGAGAGGTTCATAAGAGCCCTAACCAGACTAAATACTAAACCACATTTGAATCCACCAGATTATAGTGGTAAGTTGGATTCAGGTGAATTGTTTGATTGGATAACGAAGGTGGAGAAGTATTTTGATTTTGAAGGTACCGTCAAACACAAAAATGTGAATTTTTCTTGTAAAAAGTTGAAAGGACATGCATCCCTTTGGTGGGAAAATTTGCAAACAAATAGGCAAAGAAGAGGAAAGGAGAAGATAAAATCATGGGATGGAATGGTGAATAAGTTAAAGATGAAGTTTATGTCCATAGACTATCAGATCAGTTTGTTTCAGAAGTTGAAAAATTTGAAGTAGAAGGAGTCAAGTGTGATAGAGTATACCAAGGAGTTTTATATGTTGAATATCAAATCGAGACATTCGAAATATTAGACCGAACAAGTAGCCAGATACGTGAATGGCTTGAATCCATTTATACAGGATGAGATCAGTTTGATCAAGTTGCTAAGTGTGGAGGAGGCATATCAATGTGCCCTAAAAGTAGAAGAGAAGATGAATAAAAGACATGAGTAGAGATAGAGAGGAAGAGGTGATAGATTTCAGAGAGGAATATTTTTTACTGGAGGAGGAAGAGGATGTTTTTCATATTAGAATAAAGATAAGGAAGACAGTAAGAATGATAATTTGAATCATAGAGATGATGGAAACTCTTATTGGAGAGGAGGATATGGTGGTTACTGGAATGATAGTTATAGAAAAGGTGATAGAGGACAGGAGAAAAGAGTATTTAGGGGAACTTGTTTTAAGTGTGGTGGAGAAGGACATAGAGCATTTGAATGTAATTAGGGAGAGACAAGCAGAAAGATAAAGAATAGTAGAAGAACAACCTTTGCTGAGGAGGACCATGCCAAATAATCTAATAAATCAGAAGAGGGAGAAGTGTTGGTGAACAAGAGAGTATTGTGTCAAAATGAGATGGAGCAGGAACCATTGTAGAGAAAGAATTTGTTCTGAACCAGATGCAAGGTAGCTGGTAAATGTTGCAGAGTGATTATTGATAGTGGAAGCTCTGAGAACCCGGTTTCTAAAGAAATGGTGACCAAATTGAAGCTGGAAAGATTGAAACACTCAAAGCCCTATCAGATAGCATGGATTCAAGATGAGCATAAGATACTTGTAAGTGAATAATGTTTGGTGAAATTGAACATAGGAAATTATCATGATGAAGTTTTCTGTGATATAATGCCTATGGATGTATGCCATGTTTTGTTGGGAGGGCCTTGGTAGTATGATAGGTAGAATATTCATGATGGAAAGAAGAACACATATACCATTATTTCTAATGGGATGAAGCAGAATTTGTTGCCATTGGAGGATGTTCTGAAAGTTGAGGTTTGTACAAATGCTAGAATTTGTTTGGTTGATGGAAGGATATTTTTGGATGGACTGAGACATAAGAACGTGTGCTATGCCTTGGTTCCTAAGAAGGCTAAAGACTTGAAGCATGTAGAAGAAAAACTGGAGGAGATAAAGGAGTTCCTAGAAAAATATGAAGCTATCATTTTGGATAATGTACCTAATGGATTGCCACCTATGAGGAGTACTAGTCATTTCATGGATCTGATTCCTGGATCCAATTTTCCTAATAACGCAACACACCAGATGACACCAGCAAAGAATGAAGCTTTGAATAGACAAGTGCAAGAGTTGTTGAGGAATTGTTTGATTAGAGAAAGCTTAAGTCCTTGTGTAGTACCTATTGTGCTAGCACCTAAGAAGGATGGAGAATGGAGGATGTGTATAGATTCTAGAGCCATAAGCAAAATCACAGTGCAGTATAGATTTCCTTTGCCTTGGATGGATGAAATTATGGATTATTTGAGTGGAGCTAAATACTTTGCAAAGATATATTTGAAGAGTGGATATCATCAGATCAAAACCAGAGAAGGGGATGAGTGGAAGACAAAATTCAAGACAAATGAAGGATTGTATGAGTGGTTGGTGATTCCTTTTGGACTAACAAATGCATCGAGTACTTTCATGAGGTTGATGAATGAGGTATTGAATCAATTCTTGGGTAGGTTTGTTATTGTCTATTTGGATGACATCTTGATATTTAGTAAGACTAGAGAAGAACATTTGTTGCATATAAGACAAGTTGCTAATAAACATTAAGAAGTGTAGTTTCATGAAGGAAGAATTGGTATATTTTGGATTTGTGATATCTGTAGATGGATTGGAGATGGATCCTGAGGAGCTAAGAGAAATTGTTGAATGGCCTACAATGGAAGGCATTAGGGAGGCAAGATAATGGATTGGCTAGTTTCTACCAAAATTTTATTAGGAATTTTAGTTCTATTTGAAGTCCTATGATAGAAATAATGAGAGGGGATAAGAATTATTTTAGGTGGAAATATGGAGCAGACCGGAGTTTTGAGTTGTTGAAATAGAAGGTGACTGAGCAACCTATGTTGGCTTTATCAAAATTTAATAAGGTATTTCAGGTAGACTATGATGCAAGTGGAAATGCAATTGGAGTAGTATTAATTCAAGAAGGAAGACCAGTAGCTTATTTCAATGAGAAATTGAATGATGTTAGGAGAAGGTATTTAGTATATGACCATTATTTTTATGCCATAGTTCAAGCCTTGAAGAAGTGGAGACATTACTTGTTTCCTAAGGATTTTGTGTTGGATATAGATCATTAGACATTGTAGTATTTGAATAGTTAAGGTAAGTTGAATCAGAGACACATGAGATGGGTGGAATTATTATAGAGTTACACTTTTGTTTTGAAACATAGGAGTGGAAATTTGAATAGATTCACTGATGCTTTGAGTAGGAGAAGTAATTTAATGGCAGATATGAGAGTGGAAGTATTAGGCTTTGATGAATTGAAGAACTTGTATGAGGAAGACCCAAATTTTGTAGAACCTTGGAGAGCTTGTAAAGAACCAGTCTTGGAGGATAGGAGTCAGTGGTTGGATTATTTCATTCAAGAGGATATGTTGTTAAGAGGGAATCAGTTGTGTATACCCTGGAGTTCAATGAGGGATAGCTTGGTGAAAGAAAAACATAGTGGAGGATTGGCAAGACACTTTGGAATTGATAAGACAGTAGCATTGATAAGTGAGAATTACTTTTGGCCACATATTCATAAGGATGTTAGGATATTTTTGCAGAGTTGTAGAGTTTGTCAAGCTACGAAAGGAAGTAGTCAGAATGTTGGATTGTATAAGCCTTTGACAGTTTTGGAGAGACCTTGGGAGGATATCAACATGGATTTCATACTTGGTTTTCCAAAGACACAAAGAGGTAATGATTCTATATTTGTGGTGGTGGATAGATTTTCTAAAATGGAACATTTCATACCTTGTAAGAAGACAACAGATGCAGTACATGTAGCAAAATTTTTTTTCAAGGAAGTGGTTAGATTGCATGGATTACCAAGGAGTATTGTTTCAGATAGAGATACAAAGTTTGTTGTTTACTTTTGGAGGACACTTTGGAAGAAGTTAAAGACAGATTTGAAGTTTAGTTCTACTTTTCACCCATAGACTGATGGACATAAAGAGGTAGTAAACATGAGTTTGGGGAATTTTCTGATATGTTTGGTTGGGGACAAGATCGGAAGTTGGGATTTAGTCCTTGCACAAGCAGAGTTTGCTTACAATAATTCAATGAACAGGATTACCAAAAAGACACCTTTTGAGATTGTTACTAGACTTCATCCTAGAGGTAGATCAGAGTTGTGAGACATCAGTAAGGAAGATAAAAGGAGTGCAGAAGCAGAGGAATTTGTAGAACATATGAAGAAAGTGCATACTCAAGTAAAGAAAAAATTGGAAGATATCAACCAGAATTATAAGAAGCGAGCAGATGAAAAGAGGAGACATAAGGAATTATAATTTGAAGATGAAGTGATGGTGTATTTGAGGAAGGAAAGATTTCCAATTGGCACATACAATAAGCTCAAAATGAAGAATTTTAGACCTTGTAAGATTTTGAAGAAATTTGATTTAGGAAATGCCTATGAAGTAGAGTTACCAGATGGCATGGGTATATCACCTATATTAAAAATTATAGATCTACATCAATACCATGAAGCATAATTCAATGGATATAGTAAAGAAAAATTGGAGAAATAGTTTCCTAAACAATAATGAGATAGAAGATATTTTGGATATTAGAGATGGGAGGACAACAGGTGGAAGACAATACAAAGAATATCTTGTAAAGTGGAAAGGTAGACCAGTGGAGGATTCTTCTTAGGTTTCTCAGGCTAAGGTAGACCATATTGGTTTTCCTTTAGCCCCAACAAAGTGAGGGACTCACTTTTCAAATAACCTCGGACGTTTGATGTAGGAGAATCCTTGGTTCTTTGCAATCCTGTATCAACCAAAAAATATTTTCATTTTAGTTTTGTTCTTATTTAGTTTTTGTTTAGTTCAAGTTGGAAGATTTAGCATTTCATCATATTTTCTCAACAAACCCTACGGATTTATGTTTCAGCATGGACATGTTTATTTTCCCCTATTCGAAGATTTCAAGATGATTGGATATTTTTCCGGCAAGTTATTGCTTCTGGATTAAGTGACAGTTTCTAGAACAAAGCATCGAAGTAGTTTCAAGCTTAACGACTAGTTTTGTCTCTTGTAAATCCTTCTCATAACTTGTGGATCCTTGTGAGGTGTTCTGAATTATTTCGTAGAGTGTCCCCTACCTTAATTTCGGTCCACACTTCATCTTATGCACCTGTCAAGGATAAATTCAAATTTAAGGTCGGCCTAGGTCTCTGATACCAATTGTTGAAACACAACGATCTACTGAGAGGGGGTGAATCTGTAGATCTTAAATTTTTTACCTCCCAATATGTTTAGTGTGGAATAAAAATGAGACATACTAATCCGCAGATAAATAATTAACAAAAAAACACATGAGATAACATTCATGCAACCAACACATAACATCAAATATAGGTGGAAAAACCAAGGTTGAGAAAAGTCACAGTGAGAAATGTTGCTAGTATCTACTATCCTAATGCAACCTCACAAGCTTGAAATTAAGTTACAATGCTTTAAGGGCACCAACCCTATGGAGACACCCATCCCCTAGTTTTAGGAGCACCCACTCTCTAATTTGAGAACCTACCCAAATATATAATGACACCCACCATTCAGATTTACAACACCATATATTATAATTTTAACAACACTATGTTGCAACTTATTTGTAACTTCTCTTACAAGTATGTTACATGCTCTGCAACTCTTCTTCTACTATGCATTTCTTTTTCTAGTTTATATCCACTCCTTCTTTGTGCCACTAATCTCTACACTTATTGCTTGCTTAGTCTCACAACCCCTTCTATAATACACTAGTTTGAATGAGCAGAACCAAAAAAAAATCAATACAATCAAGAGTTTTACACTGAATATAAATCCAGAGTTGAATTCCTAGTTTTTGTTTGGTTTAGCTTATTTAGGCATACTACATTCTTTTTTTGCAATCACATTCTCTACACTTTGTCACTTCCCCAATCTTATCTTTCACGATGTTGATTGTATCTGACACTACTCTCACTTCTTTACTAACAAGTCAACTTCATCCTTGTCCATGTACACTTGACAGAGTATATCTTAATACTATGATTAGGTTTTTTGTTTTATCTTTATCGAGAAGCATTCACTGCATCGAGCCCCACCTGTATTAAGTTATGTCTCCAAAAGTCTTCTAAGATGACCTATCTGTAATCTCAAAATCAGATTTGCATTTAATGTATTATTTTGTGCATAAGATTTGAAACTAGTCTTTGTATGCTTAGTGCTATGTGTTTTTGTTTTGCCACTCAAATCACCAATTAAGTCTGTTGTTGGGGCAGATAGACCAATTGATTTCATTCTTTTGGTTGGATGTCAGTCAAAAATTGATTTCACGAACTTAACCATTTGAAAACACCGTCTTCAAATTCTAATCATTGATCTTATTTTTCACACCATGATCCAATCTTCTCCATACATCATCACTCTTTAAAGCACTACCATCAAATGAGCCTTCCCTTAAGCCACAACCATCAATCTTATTTTATTGTCACTCATCGCTACATCAAAGAGACTGAACCATTGCTCACTCCAGAATCTATAGGCCACCTCAATAAATCTTTGTCAAACTATCAAAGAGACCGTTCACTCGGTCCTATCGATATATTATCTTCTTCCCGACTTGTATCCCTTTTGTCACATACAAAATCCTCTTAACTAGATCAACACCATGCAATTCACAACAAGGATGTGAACTGCTATCAAGAAATCGTTAATCCGCCATCTATCAAGACATGTCACTGAACTATCCTTAATGCCTCTTAGTTAGGACCCACATCATCTGCATTTCAAAGAGACCCAAAAATGACTCCCTTTGAGACTAGGTAGTCAAGCTGAAACATCACATAGTGTTGATCAAATGATCCTATGTAAAACCACATGACATCGAATCCCAATGTCACCATCTACCATTGCCTTCTACCATGTGTTGTCATCACCATGTATTCACCACATCACAACCAATAGTCATCCATCTCACTGCTGCATCGAAGGGACCCATTAAGGAGTCACTTCAACATACACTCCTCTCTTCAATGAAGAGCCAACATTGCCAAGTGGAAGAGACATATGACCTACCTTCTTTGAGAATACACTATCACCTCAATCGCTTCACAACGAGGATGTGAAGCGAGAGATCACCACATCGAAGGGACTGATAAAGTGGTCATGCCAAACATACAATGTCGCCTTGATGTGATCCTTGGACCTTGACACACACACATCACTACATCGAAGGGACTCCTTAACTCCTACCGACATTTGAATGTCACCTTGACGTCGATACATAAACACAAGTAACGAGAATACTTAAACACATGGGGTCAATCACAAAATAAATGGAATAGGCTTAAGTTATCACTTAAGCTACCAACAACCACAAAACAAAAGTCATTGACAAAATAGAATTTTCTTAGATCACCATGACTACAACAACCATAGGGTTTAAGTGATAAACCCTAGCATCATGTGGGAGCGGAAATAATTCATTCTCATCATTCTAAATCTACAATGCACATTTCTAGAAAACTATTGAAGGGCCTATCATACATCTGTCTTTAGTTCCATCATAGTTCTTTCCTTTTGACATCAATGACAATAGTATGCCAATATTCCAACATCCCTCTCTTCTTGAGGTGCTTCATTCACCACTTCTTCTTCTTGGTCACTCATATCCCCTATAACCACCCCTCTTCTTTGGTTAGCTTCCACTGTTATGAATCTTGCATCCAAACTAACTGTCATTTCCCTCATTTCCCTAGTAAGGACTTCTTCCAATTATGTTACTCTTCTTTTTGTCACCCTTTCTAGAGTGTTGAGTCTTGGAGGCATTTTTTCTCCTTTTGGACTATTAACCCTTGTATTGATTTTCTTGTCTTAATCTATCTTTGATACCAATAATGATGCAGAGGGATAATTTTTTTTTTCAAGAACAAGAACTTTTAGATTAGATTGAATCTACTAAAGGTGTTTCAAACCTACCTTTGCAAGTTTCCTTCAAGCCCTACTCTCTAGGTTCAAACCCTCAAGTGGACTCAATACTTCCATTTATGCCTTCTTAATCTCTTAAACACTTTAACACACTCCTAATCGCCACATCAAACCCTACCTTGTTGTGGTTAACACAAAACAATGTATTTTTTCACTAAACCCTCAAGAACCTAAGGTTTTTGATAGTCTTAAGGCTAATCAACACACACATGCCTTCATAAATCAAAAAAATGATTGATTTTTCACTTCATCTTTGGTGGACACTTGACCAATAACCTAATGAATATTTCCACCAAATTTCATAAATTTTTATTTGTGCAAACAAAAGATATGATTATTTTTAGCTTGTTGGAAACCCTAGCTCTATGATAGGGCTATTAGGAGCATTTTTATTGTAACTTGCTCAAAACATCATTAAATTTAATGAAACCACTTGCATTTGAACCTGAAAATCAAAAATCTATCATTCCATCCACTCTTAGACTTGCAACAATTTTGTACAAGATTGTACAAGGCTGTTTTCATACTATAATTATAGAAAATTGACAAAAAAATGGTGAAGAAATAGGGTATTTTCAACCAAAACATCCTTATCAGCTTCTTGGAGCATTCATTCTTATTCATTCAAGGTGAATTAACATTAAAAATAGTTACAAATCAATTTTATATGCCTTTTCCTTCAAAACAGTAAAACCTAATATCTTTGTTTTTTCCTTAAATTTGCAAAATATGCACTTGTTACCACCTACAATTAAAATAAACATGTAAAGAGACTTACAAGGTCTTTCATGGTATTTTAAGACCTTATTAGACTCAAAAAACACAAAAATAGAGTTGAGGAACAAACCCCAACCCTTCAACAAGCCAAAAATACCTAGAAAATTGAAATTTGCATTTTGACAGGAAAATCAAATTTTGAATTTCTAGACCTATTTACAACCTAGACCATTTGGCATGATCCAAATGGATCCCATAATACCTACACTAACACAACAAAGACTCTCAACATCAAAATGAGCATAAAAACAAGCCAAAGTGATGCTCCTACATCAAAGGGGGCCATTGGTGTTATATATAATGGCTATAGTGTGGAGATTAAAGACATCATGTGCAATTTTAGAGTGAGTATATGATCTATCTAAAATTAAAATTCTAAAGCTAACTTTATCAATATAATTTCTATTTTTATTTATAATGATGAATTTTGAAATTACTCAACTAAAAATTCAAGACAACCAATAAATATTAGATACTTTAATAAAAAGTTTATAATAATAAATTTAAATGATTTTTTAATATGAAAACATTTCTATTTGATAAATCATTTTTTTTTTAATAAAATTCTATTTTCAAATTTATACATCAAACTAAAATTTATAATTAATTCAATTTTAACTTTTCTTATATTGAGGCTAATGGTAAGTGTCATAGGAGGTGGCCAGGGGACCATTGGTGTTATATATAATCTGTATAGTGTGCAATTTTAGAGTGAGTATATGATCTAGCTAAATTAAAACTTTAAAGCTACTTTATCAATATAATTTTTATTTTTATTTATAATGATGAATTTTGAAAATAACTCAACTAGAAATTCAAGATAACCAATAAATATTAGACACCTTAATAAAAAAATTATAATAATAAACTAAAATGACTTTTTAATATGAAAACATTTCTATTTGACAAACCAAATATTTCTTTTAAAAAATTTATTTTCAAATTAACATATCAAACTAAAAATTGTAGTTAATTCAATTTAACTTTTCTTATATTGATAATACTAATTTTAATTAAGACTTCAACATCAACATAGGATAATACTAGCTTTACCAACATCCATTTTGAATTACCATGTTGAATTATAACTTGCAGGACCCCAATACATTGTTAATATGATTTTGTTATATTGTGAAGTAATATACATATGTTGTGATTGTTTTGCGATTTCAAAGGTCTCCCATCACCATGTAATTAATTTTCAAATCTTTAAGAGCTGTGCAAAGTTTTTGAGATTGCAAGGTTGCTTAATTTGGTAGCTCAGATTTGAAAGCCCATAATCGTGGAAATTTTAAACTGCAGGCTATTTACAGAACCTGAAAAGACTCAACTAGATGCTGATATTAAGTTGGTATCGTCCAATTGCGAATGAGAAAAAGAATGGACAAGGTCTGCCGACTCCCGAATCAGTAGACAAAATCTAAACAAACAAGCAATCGATCTCCTACACAACCATTGGAATAGGTTCTAATTTGTTAAAAGCCTCCCAATTCAGAAAGAGAAGCCCTTCTAAAGCGATGCTAAATATTGCATCCGTACCGAGCTTTGTTTCGGTTACGGAATTCTCAGTTACGAGATCTTCAGTTAAGATTGTCCGAGTCAATGTGATTACATTATAAAACACCCCCTCTCCATCTTCACTACACAAAACAATACTTGAGTAGCAAAGCAACGGCACTTATTGAAGAAGAAGAGCTCGAAAATGAAAATGGCGTCTATGTCTGCATACATGGTAGTCTTAGCATTTTGGTGCTTAGCTTACCCGGTTTTCGCACGCCACCCAGACAGACAGGTCCACATAAAGGAGAATTGGCTAGATGCGCACGCTACATTCTATGGCGGCTACGATGAGGCCGGAACAATGCGTATGTGTGCATATGCATCAATTTACGAATAGTAACAAGACAGCAAATAGTTTCTGGTATTAATATTATCAAATTAGATAGTTTCTAGTATTATTATCAAATTAGATTGTTTGTTTTTGGATTTGATTGTGTAAGACATTTTAATATCAAGTTTTAGATCATATTTCACAATTCATAATTCATAATTAGAACTATGGAAAATAATGATCTGTGATTGATGATGTTCCAGAGGGTGCTTGTGGGTATGGCAACTTGCCCCAGCAAGGTTACGGAATATATACGGCTGCACTGAGCACGGCGCTGTTCAATGATGGGCTGAGCTGCGGAGGATGCTACAAACTGGTGTGCAAGAAAGAGGACGACCCGCAGTGGTGTCTGGCCGGAACGTCGGTCACTGTAACGGCCACTAACTTCTGCCCGCCCAACTATGCTGAACCCAACGACGCCGGCGGGTGGTGCAACCCTCCTCTTCCGCACTTCGATTTGTCTGTTCCTGCGTTTCAGCAGATTGCCCTATACAAGGGCGGTGTGGTTCCCGTGCGCTACACAAGGGTAGAATGTGTGAAGAGTGGAGGAATACGCTTCACTATATCTGGATCGCAGTATTTCCAGCTCGTGCTTCTCACCAACGTGGGAGGAGCCGGAGACGTGGTGAGCGTGTCCGTGAAGGCCAATCACCCGCAGACCCACGCGAACTCCGGGTGGCAAAAGATGTCGCGTAACTGGGGGCAAAACTGGCATAGCCATTTCAACTTATTAGAGCAGAGGCTGTCGTTCAAAGTGACCACCACTGATGGGAGGACCGCCATTTCGCATAAGGTGGTTCCACCGTCGTGGCAATTCGGCCAGACTTTTGAAGGAAGACAATTTTAGTGGTAAGCGAACCTGCCCACCCGCAGGCACAGTGTGTTCTGCTGGCTTGAGGCGTGAAACTGGGAGTAGTAGTTGAAATATAAATGTACAAATGTAGTGTATAAAACATAGAATATATATTCTCGTGATTACCCTGCGATCACATGAGGTGCCGAGGTGCCCCATTCCTGCTATGGCGCCCAATCCTCATTCATCTTTTTTGCTGTGATTTTATTCTGTAGATTCAAGATGAGCCGTTCATTTTATTTGGGTAAAATCAATTGGAATTTGGACTGAGTTCCCTTCTTTTCTGTCTCTCTTTGTTTATACAATGGAGTTTGTCTGAGAATTCGGAGATAAATATAGAACCGAACGAGGTAAAGGAATAGATTTACAGACGAGAAGAATCAAACAATCAAAAGCCACTACGTACTAGACTGTTAGAGGGAGTTCAAATTTACGGTGATTGAAGTTTCTCAGAGACGGATGAAGCTATCTCTGGAATAAAATATGTTTGAGCATCTTTAAAATCATTTGATTTGAATCATCCCACTTTACCGTTTAGACTGATAATGAATGATATTATGCTAGTCAAGACTTGAACCCCAAAAATACCCAGAAGCGGGTCCTTCGAAAACAGTCTAATGTAATTCTCGTTTCGTTTTCCTTAATGAATTTATACGTGCAGACGTGACTAGGTATTGTCTAATGGCGGGTTCCACACCAGACCTTTCTTTTCAACGGGCAGCAGCTGGCAATGCCAGTACTTGTTTGACTTCTTGTGAAGTGTGAAGTTAAATGTAATGTTTAGAGTGAGCCTGAATTTGACGGTCGATCCTGCTTATCAAACAAGTTCTTCATGATCGTTATATATTTGAAGTTGCCCTCTAAATATTTTAGAGCGATAGTTATATAAATTAGATATAAGATTAATTATACAGAATTTGTTATTCCTCATCTTAAATCTTAAATCTCCTCTTTTAAATGATAGTCTTTTTAAAATTATAATTGTATTTTATAATTAAAATGATTGAACACAATCTTATAATTATCAATTTTAAATTTTGTGTTTAGATATCTTTTACATTTTCACATGCATTTAAGACTCGAGAGATTTATGAGCAATATTTATTAATGTCTTCGATACAATTTTTTTAAATGATTGTTAATTATAATATAATTTAGTATTTTTATATTTGTGAAAATTGTATACATATATATTTTTTTTATTTTTTTATTTTTTAATGTTGTGAGGTTGTTTAGATTAGAGTGTCTTAATCATAATAAGTAAATTTAGGTGGTTTATGTTTGTGTGAATTTGTCGAATGATATTATTATATTTTTGCAATGTAGGAAATTGTATACCTTTACAATTTCACACTATGTTTGGGTCTCTTAATTTATTGGACTTGATTAAGCTTTTAATTTGTCAAATTATGGATTTCAAAGCTTTACTTTTCTTGTTTTCCAAAAGGGAACCAACATTAAATAAATGCAATCAATAATTAAATCACCATGGAATATGTCACTCTAAGGTCTTAGCCTAATTTTTTATGTCCCCATCTATCATATGCCTAGTCGGGCCCCTTTTTAAGAACTAAATTGATGCATGTGTAGATATCCAATTTTATAAGGGTTGTCAGATTTGTGCAATCAAATTATAATCGCTCCCCATGCCCCCATCGAGTTTTATTTCCTATTAAAATAATCTCACAAGCTGGCGGAAGAGCACCACACATCCTATGTTGTAGCAGGGCCTAGCATCTTTCAAAGCTAGGAGGTGGTAGGTTATAATGGAATCAACAATGGATATGAAATGATGTGATTGCATCTAGACCATTCCTTGTGCCACCACCTGATTTTAATGCTCATTAAAATAAGATCATTGGTTGGTGGGAGGATGACATGTGCCCCTTCTTAGTGGGACCCATTGAACTTTGAAAGCAGTAAACACTCTGTTTGAATGAGATCGATGGTCGAGATGATAGTGACATGGGTCAATCTTGACCATTCCTTGCCATCCCATGGGGGACCCACCCTCGTCTCCCATCTCTTAGCAAGGAAGTAAGGAGATGCCACATGGAGCAATCTGAACGGTTGAAGGAAAATTATAAGAACGGGAAATATTAAGGAAATATTTTGGTAAATAGGTTGAGTGGTAAAGTTTGCGCTACTAATGGGACTTTTAAGCACATTTTTGAAGAGTGAACAAGATATTCTAATCTTGGTTGTCCATCATATTTGAAGGTTATGTGCATGGGTGAGCATTCTTAGGGTAAAGTGTGCACATATTGAAGGCACTAGATTGAATATGAGGCCTTTCCTACCTCCCCGCTGCTAAGAGTTACACATGGGTTAAGCCTAACAGGGAAGTGGGGAAGCTAACACATGTATTTCCTCAATGATTAAGAAGATGGTGGAGCCTACAGATGACTTGGAGGTTGCATCTACATGAACTTATTCTAATTGGTTGATGGGAGTAGAGATCTATAGTCAGCTTTTTTTAAATTCTTTGAATGAATCTAGATCATCCATCAAGCCATCTCATCGTATGATCAACGATAGACATTCAAAGTTGATTTTGAAGGAAACTGAGTCATTCTGGCTTGCGTGAGCAAACCATAATGGTAGATAAGATGCATAGCTACCAAATTTGAGAGTTTTAAAGCCATAAAAACTTGCTTTAAAGAATAATTGCAGATTTTTAAAAGCATTATGTGCATTCAAGGAGTTTGTGTTGCGATTTTTAGGCTTGTTCAATGACAAATTTAGGGTTTTCAAGTGTCTACAGAATCAGTAAGTAAAATTGATCTCCTACTTCTCAATTGCTTTAAACTTGCTTAATTATGCTTGCTCCATCATTTTGTCATTAGGGTTTTCTTGTTTATGCATTTCTTATAAGGTTTGATATTAATTTCAAACAATTAGACTATCTTGTCTTGTTATTGTTTGTCTCAAACCCCTGCTTGAGCTATAAAATTTTATTTCACTAAAAATAAACCCTAATCTGCATGAACCCTAGAATCATAGCACCCAAAGTTAAAGTGTCTTCATCTAAAGGGAAACCCTCTGGTTCAAAACCTCTTGTCAGACCCCTAGTTCAAGAATTAACCAATCAATTGAAGCCTTCTACCTTAGGAAAACCTAAGGGGCAACTATTATTCCATGATACGCAAGTTGTTGAAGGCCTTGTGGATAAACAATGTAAATTAAGGATTCCACATTGTCCTACATTGGGTGGACAATTTTTAACTATTGGTTTTGAAATCAAAATTCTGGTATTCAAATGGGTAACCCTTGGAATCTAGATTTGGGGAAGTTAATTATCCTAAATGTATATATGGATGGTGAATTACTGAAGGAAGTGGCTACAAAATATGATCCAGACACAAGGAAAAGTATGAAAATTTTAGGCATACATTTAAAATTTCAATACTACAGAACTATCTGGCATTTATTGATGGTCCAAGGGTTATCTTGGGCTCATCAGACAAGGAGCCCTACCCTATCAATTATTTTATGCCCTACTTCAAAAGGACCTTCTACTCTATATGCCAAATTATTGGTTATGAACCAGCTACTGGCGTGCCCATGGCTTGGATGTACATGGAAACACACATCTAGCATCCCACATATTGTACTGTACTCTATGATTATGGATGGTACTTTGTAGAAAATATTCATGAAGGCTTGGTCAAATTGAAAGAGGGTAAAGATGGGGTTAGATTCTTTTGGTATTCATTATTCATGCATATGATTTTGTACAAAGGAGCCCCATATTTTGGTCAAGACATGACACTAGAACAAAAGGATGGTAACTTAGAGTTGAATATCCAATGCTGGATTATAGTCCTTGATAAGGATGATAGGAAATTTGACTATGTTGTTTCAAGGTTTTTTTGCCTCCAAATTGAGAAGAGTGTTGATTGTAAACATGCCAAGGGTTCCTACAGCCTTCCATGACTTTTTAAGGCCTAAGGATAGGAGTTCAGACTTAGGTGTTGATCATAAGTGGGGGGAAGTTATCCCTTACCTTGGTTATACTGCTTTGAGAGTTTATGGTACAACTGTCTCACCTCACCTATTGCCCAAGGATGTGCTAGAAAGGATTGGTTTTTTAGAGGTGATGTGGCAACTTGGAAATGTAGAAAATAATCCATTAAAAGATCAATCAAAGGGAACTTTCTTCCCTTCATATACATTTTTTTCTAATTTTGTGATGATCAAGGGAGGATGGGATAAAATCAATGATATTATTGAGCCTTTAGGAATAAGAAGAGAGGAAACAAGAAACCATGATCTTGAAGAATTCATGGCATGGTTGAAAATAAGGATTAGAAGCTCAAAGTTTACTCACAATTTTTCTTTCCCAGAAGATGTGATCGGGAAAGTTTTTAATTTTAAAAAAAAAATGATAGAAAGATGAAGTGTCTCGCTTACAATAAATTGGAGAAAGAAATAAGGGAAAAGGATCCACAATTTATTTCTCTTACAAAGATCTCGAATGAAATACAAAGGATTGAGTATGTATTTCAAAAATTTGAGATAGTAGTTGGACACCTCAAAGGTGAAAGATTGATTCAAGAAAAGGGGAAGGCCATTTCAATAGAAGAAAAAGATGAGGGAGACGCCCCTATAATGGAAGAAAGGAAAAATTACCAACCCCCAAAGGAATAGAAAGTAATTGTTTAAAGAAGGAGGAAGAATAGGGCAAAGGGAAAGGGTACAACCATTGCCTCTTCTCAATCAAAGAAGCAAAGAGTTCCATATCTAGTGCCACATATGCCACCATCATCTTCTCCTAGGTTAGTTGGACTAGAATTTATTGATATTGACTCTCCACCAAGACAAGTATCACCAGCAAGGGAGCCCCCTTTGAAGAAGAAAAAGTTTCAATCAGTAGGCTTGGTGGATTATGAAGAAGATTTGGAGGAATAGGCCTTCGTAACAGAAGAAGAAACACAACAAGGAATGCCTTCTCCACCCGAGGAGATACTGCCACATCAACTTAGTCTAAGATTGAGCAAGGCTGACCTCACCATCTTAAATAGAAAAAATGTGTTAGGGATGAGTTATGTACAAACTTTATGGATGATGATTCTTTTGTGAAGTCAAAATATTTCATGGAATTTGTTTGGAGAGCTAAGAAGGATGATTTTGTATACAAAAATATAGAGAAAAGAAGCTTCCATCCAGAATTGCCTAATGTAGTCATCCTAGCCCAAGTAATAAAAGAAATAAAAGAGAAATATCAAGAAATAACTACTCAGGATGGAAAAGAATTGGTGAGGAAGAGTGACATTCTTTTATTTCCTAAATGGTATTTGTCTTTTAAAATTGCATTTGACATAGTGAAAAGGTATGACCGACCTCTCTATAATTCTAAGAAAGAAGCTACCATAGCACTACAAGTATTTTCATTCAATGAGCAGTGGGATACATTGGCCATCTGGGCCTTAGCACCCAATACCAAGAAGCCTGACATTGCAGAGCCTACTATAGATTATAGGGGTTGTTTCATAATAAAGAGGGTATCATACACATCTACCATTGAAGTAGCTACAATGTCAGTGAATTTAGCCTAGTTCACCAATGCAATAGTAGAATAAGTTATAGCTAAGAAAAAAAAGTACAAAAAAATGTAGAATGATTTATTGGTTCAATATGGAAAAGGTCAACAACAAATAATACAATTGTAGATTGAATTGGCATTGTTGAAAGAAAAAATGTAGAATTTGTAGCCACTGTAACCAATACAAACAGATGTTGCTTCTCCCACTTCCTCACAGAAGTCAACGCCATTTCCCCCTACACCTCCTACAAGTTCTTCATGGGAAATTATGCCTTGTAACATGGGAAATGTGCCCATTTCAATGGAAGAGCTAAGCACATCAGAGGCACCACATGGAGAAGAAATCAATAAAGAGGAATTGCTTGCAAAGTTGAAAGAATATAAAGAAAATATCAGTCAACATGATAAATATATTCTTGATAGCAACCTTAAAATTGTAACTTCAATTTTGGAACACTTGAATAGAGGAGTTGATAGAAGATTAAGTAGCATTCATGATAATTACTCTTCCATGAAGGATGCAACCAATAATTTTGACATAGGAAAGGAACTAGCAATCCCCTTCATGGAAAAATGGATCCCAAGGCTCTAAGACTTGAGAATGATGGTTGTAGGAGCTAAACATGATGTAAATAAGCCTAAAAATCTCTAGCCAACCCTTAGGACTGTAAGTGGAATCCATAAATTCTAGGGAAAAATTGAGCCTTTGGAGGCTAAGATAAGGGAGTTGATTAAGAACTTTCATGAAATGAATCATAGTCTCCTGGCTTATATACTAAATAATGATGATAATATCAATCCTCTACATGATTGGAGTGAGGAGGCCAATGAGGTAATTTCTAATTAAGTAGCCAAAATTTGTGGAAAAGGAGATATGGTCATGTTAAAGAAAAATATGGACATTCTTGCACATGTACGAGTTTCTCTAGATGAGTTTGATAATGAGGAAAATCAAGTTGTAACCAAATATGCTCCTTATGGGTAGAAGGTGAGAACCATTATCACTTTCAACTAGCCCAAAGAAGAAGAATTTCAAGCCTAGAAGGATAAATACCTTGGTGTACTTGAGAATTGAGCTCCAACTATTGAATGATGAACATAATTTTGGTCTTAAGTCTGCAAACATGGTGAAAAATGGATTAGAGAAAGACAATACATGGCCAAGAATTATTACAGATTAGGCCTTTGGTAAAGCAATGTCAGGATTTTTTTCTCCAATTTGAAATGGTTGACAAGGTTGTAGAAATGGAAGGTCTTTTCTCTTTTATATATTCTTGCATTTTATTATTTTTTCTCTTTCATGTTTGGAGTACATGGACAAAATTTTGGAGCATGTGCACATTTCTACATTAGATTAAGATTCCTTTTGGAAGGTGGGACATGATCTTCATCGATAAATGAAAATATCTTTTGTCCCATGTAACATTTCCCTCCATATGAAAATGAAAATATAACTGCAATAGGGAATATTTTATATTAGTCTAATAGAAATAGGACATGTGTACTCTCTGGCCAAAAGCTTGTTTTCTCCTTCACTTCTATAAGAAGGAATTCAGGGCCAAAAAAATGTGTTGGTTGCTTGTTAATTGATCACAAAGAATTTTGTAAAGGAATATAGAGAGAATTTTAGAGTTTTGTCTTAGGTTTTGATTCTATTAGCATGTATATGTAATTTTTTATAAAAGTAATAGCAATTGAATTCGGAATGGTGGAAATTGAAGACCATTTCTCTCCTCTTGTAATTTTTTCATAGATTATGAATAATATAATCAATGGTTATCTTATTTGTCTTTGTTGATTTCTAGTGGATGTATAGTTTTGTTCTTGATTTTTTCTTTTAATTTGGAGAATTAATGAAAATGCTTGGATGAAGCTATAGGTTCATGTAAATTGCGTACCATGATCATTATAAGAAGTTATGGTCAAGGATATAATGAATCTGATGTTGTAATGTAGCATTATCAAAGCTTAATGAAGTTATGTGTTAATTTGTTTGCAAATTGCATAGGTTTTGAGATTGACTTTATTCCTAGGTTAAGGCACTGATATGAGTTGTGTATTCATGATACATATTGTTGGTCATTAAACAACAAATAAATTATATAAAAAAACTTTTAAATGGATTACAATTGTTACTATTTTGTGTTAAGTTCTTCCATTCTCATGCTCTAAATGTTGAGTGTTGTTAAGGAGTAGCCAACTTCTTAATACATTCCATTTATTGAGCTATCATATGAGAATTTATCTCTTATTTTCAATGTACTTGGTCATTTGGTGCATAGTTCTTTAAGTACATTGTGGGATCACCCTCATGGGTCTTGCAGAGCCCGAAGTGCAGGAGGAAAGCATTGTTGCTTTCACTCATGTGTTGGCCAATCCATTCAGGTTGTTGATAATTAGAAATGGAAAATTCCATAGGATTCCTTGAAGATCAGCTTGGTTCTTGAAAACTAAACCACCAAAAAGGTATTCTTTTAGGGAAAGAGGATTCCCCAATTAGGCTCCTAGGGTTTTTCACCTAGGAGCTTGTCTTGGAAGAATGGCACTCTTTAATGCTAATGATGTTCTCTTGGTGAGTTCATTCAAAGATTAGGGTTTGGAATTTTTGTGATGAAGTGTTTCTAAATGTTGTAAAGTAATGAAACTAAACTAACTATGAAATGTAAAGTAATGTAAATCTAAACTACATGCAATGTAAATTAAATGACCTAAATGTATGCAAACTGAAAAGAAACTGGAAATAACATAAGTGGTGCACCTGGGTATTGAAAGTTGCATATGACGAGCTCCAAAATGTTATAGAATCTATTGGAAATCTTCATAGGGACACTTATGCTAGAATGGGCAACCTAGTCCTCTTCCTAAGAAAGTTTTTCAGAACAGATTTCTGGCAAAAGGGTGTCCAAACCAACAAAATTCCCCAGAAGACTGACTCAGAGGGACTAGGTCACCATTGTTGGTGACCTAGTCCACTTCTGAATTTCTAAGAATCTAGAAGTGGAGATTAAAGCCCTAGGTTTTCATTTTGGTTCCTGATAGGTGTCTGGTTCAGATTCTACAAAAGACGGGCTAAAAGGGTCTCTAAGCTTCAACTAGGGCTTTGTTGACTTGAGTGATTTTGATGAGTTGAGAACACCTTTTTGGCACCTTTCTCCTTGACAAACCTACATACAAAAACCTACAAAAAACACATGCAAAGAGAAGGAAAGGGTTAGGGTTACAAAATAGGGGTTTGCCTTAGTCAAATCCCATTTTAGTAATCAAACCCAAATGATGAAATGAAATAGGAAAGGAAAGCTGATTGAATGACAAAGAAAATACAAAAACTTACCAAATACTTTGTTGAAGATGTCTGCAACATGCAAGAATCAACTCCAATGGATATTGCTTGAGAATCTTGAGTGCAAGAGTTCTTGTGAAGATGAAAATGATGTTAGGGGGGGACAAGAGGACCCAAAATGAGGAGAAAACCCTTATTTATACAAGATATGCCCTAATGTCTTGAAAATGTCACATGATAGGCTGACACTAGGGTTTTGGAGGCAAATTCCCATTAGTTTTTTGTTTTAATTTTGAATTTTAAACCAAAAGGGACTAGGTCACCCAAGGTGGAGACCTATTCCACTTGGGAAAATTCAAGTGGTGGTCGGGAATAAAAAGATGTTAAATCATTTTTATCAGACTTGCCTCCTGAAACACATTCAAGTCAGGCCTAAAAGTACATTAAGGGTCCAATTTAACATTAAAAATGGTTATTTTATTGATGATAAGCCTAGAAAAGTGTGAAAATGCATTACAACACTTTACAACACTTTGGCACAAGGCTTGGAAAGGGGTAAAAAGGGGTTATTTAGGGGAATTGTGTTGAAAGGGTCTTAGAAAAGTGGGAAGGTGTGTTACAACACTTCAAAACATCTTTGTAGAACACCGTTAGATTGTTGTTGATTTGCAAGCATTCAAGACTAAACCAAGGTAAAACAAGGCCAAAATCCAAGGGAAAAGGCCAAAATGAATGAAAAAGTGTCAAAGTCTACACTTTTTGGTGACACAAAAACCAATAAAAATAGAATTATTTTGATGTATAGACACATATAAGTATATAGACACCACATTTTGCATAGTGGTATGATTCATGTAAATGACATTTTATATAAATATATATATATGAGATTTTTGAATCAACATCATCGTGTTCTTATATGTACCTTAATTTCATGTATCATTATGTAATGGATTATGTTCATGGATGTATGTTTATATTAGATGCTATCATGATTTAATAAACAGACATGGATGTATGCTTAATTAAATGCAATGACGATCTAATTTTTGACCAAAAGATTATAATCAAATATAATGCATGAATACACAACATAATGGAACAAATATATATAATTCAATTAAAGAAATTAATTACTTGCACATGTTCACATCATACCACAAACTTAAGAAAATAATGTGTTTGAAGGAACATCATAGCCTAATGAACTATGATTCTTGAAGAGGAACACGTTTCATGTGCATGCCACATGGACTCTACACATAGTATCAACAAAGATGCATTGCATTGGCTAGTTCTTTAGAGGCATAGAATCCATAAACGATAGTCCATATGCACCAAAATAATAAACAAAGATGGTTATGTAAGGACCTAACCAATTAGGGTTGAACTACCCCTTTTGATCAGGTGACACATTTACATTTCTCTAATTCTCATAGAGAACGAGATGACCTACCTTGAAGGTTCAAGTAAAAACACCCTAATTGTAATGCTTAGAAATAGATCATTGATAATATTAGAGATGTTTGAGGGCCTGTAATCGACACTCATCGAGAAAATCAAGCTAATACAAATGATTAGCACTGTAACAAAGATTTTGGTACCCAGTTAGGGTCTCTAACACTTCTAGGGTTTTCACCTAAATGGAGAGAGGTGGGCCAAAATGCTAATGTTAACATTCAAGCATTAGGGGTTGATGTGTGTTGTGTGTTAAATGTCTCTAAATGAAATGATCTAAGTGCAATGAACTGGTAAAATAAAATAACTAAGAATGTAAAACCTAGAAAATGCAAGATGTATGAAAACACATTGAGATATGCAAACATATACAAAATGACCTACAAATGTAAACTAAACTAAACAAAAATCTATGAAACAAAATTTTTGCACCTAGAGGTTGAAAGGGGATGGCATGAAGGTCTGCAATCCTGACAAAATTGTTGCAGAAGCCAACTGGGACACTTGTGCCAATCTAGGCGACTTAGTCCAGTTTCTGAGAAAACTGCCCATAAACCTATTTAGGCCAAAAGGGTACTCAGATCCATAGAAAATCCTAAAGTGCATGTATAGGGGAACTAAGTTTCCACTAATGGTGATTTAGTTCACTTCCAAATTTCAAGAGATCTGGAGGTAAACTCTCTAGTTCTCGATCTGCACTTTTGTTCTTGACAAGTTTCGAAATCTGAAACTACAAAGATCTGGTATGCAAGTGTTCTTCAAGCTTCAATTAGGGTTTTGACCACTTTGAAGAGCTTTGACAAGTTTTTGAATGTGGCGCATACGTGGCACACAAGGTTTCGGCCGAATAGGTTTCAACTGAAACTAGAAAAAACATTTTTCCCTCCAAAACTTTTAATTTGACTTATTTTATATGTGGGCTTTCTATCAAAAGGGTTTTAGCCAAATAGAATTTGATTGAATCCTATTCGGCTGAATACATCCACATGGTAGGTGACATGGCAGCAAAGTCACCATTTTCTCAAATTTCTAGAAATTTTCAACTTTTATTGAATATCTCTTTAATCAAAATTATTTAAAAAATAAAAATAAAAATACCCTTTTGTAGAGCTCATAGTGTTGAATCCAAATATATATATATATATATATCTATTTATATTTTGATTAGTTTTAGTATATAAATATTTTAAAATATTGCAAGTAGGTTGTTCAAAGTTAAAAAAGAGGCTCAATTGAAATTAAATAAAAAATAATAAATCATCATAAAACAAATTGGAAAATATATGATGCCCTAGAGGAGACAATCCTCTTCAAAAGGGTATATTTTTTTTTTGAAAATGAAAAAAAAAAAGTTAACATGAACTGAAAACTATCAAATTCGGGTTAGTTTGACTTTAAAATGTTAAATTCGAGAAAAATATAAATCAAAATTTCAAAAAAAAAATTCCATGCACTAGATATTGAACTCAACTATCTGGGAAAAAAGAATCAGGGGAGAATGATTTTTTTTTCTATTTTTTTCTTAACATGAACTAAACGCCACTTTTTCTTGAAATTTTCAGTATAACGAAATCTGCTTTTAAATTGATAAAAAAAATTATCAATTTTTTTAAAAGTTTTTTTTGAAAAATCACAAGAATAAACTTCAACAAAAGTTTTATATTTTATTAGTTTACATCATTTTGAAATTCAAAACATAAATTCCACTTTTATGTGGTTGAAGTGGAGAACTTTTTCTCATGTCGGTTGATTCCTTTATAAACTGTGACACAGGTTTGTACTTTTACCTTGAAGACTTTTCCACCTTTTTTCTTTGCCAAATATGCACACAAGACTTGGAAATCACACTAAGAGGGAAAAAAAATTGAATGTTAGGGCATTGGGGTTTGCCTTGGTCAAACCCCTTTTGAGTAATTAAACCAAAATAGAGAAATAAGATAATAGAGCATGAAACAATGGGATTAGTACCTTGCCATGATGATTGATCTTGAGTTGTTGCTGCAATGGTTGAAGAATCTACCCTTTAATTCTTTGGATAGATTCCTTAATGACTTAGTATACTCAAACCCTAGCTTGCTTGAGAAGAATGAGAGATGAGTGATTGAGAAGATTGAATGAAAGGAATAGTTTAATGAATGAATTAGGGTGAAAATGAGGGGGAAAACCCTTATTTATACATGATGTGTCGTATTTCCTGAAAATAACACATCATGGGCTGACCTTAGGGTTTTGGAGACAAAATCTCTCAAGAATTTTAAGTTTATTTTTATTTTTATGCCACATGGGACTAAGTCGCCCAAGGTGGAAACTTAGTCCACCTAGGCAATTTTGAGTGGTTGTTGGGAATTAAAAGGTGACTATTGATGGTTTTTGGGATTGTCTTCTGAAACACTCTTAAGTAGGACCTATAAGTGAATTAAGGGGTCATTATGTCATAATAAATGGTTGATTTTTTGATGAAAAGCCTAGGAAAGTGTGAGAGTTTATTACAACACGTTACAACACTTTGACATAAGACTTGGTAAGGGGTAAAAAGAGGTTGTTTAGTTGAATTATGATGAAAGGGTCCTAGAAAAGTTTGGAAGTGAGTTACAACACTTCACAACACTTTTACAAGACACCATAGAATTCTTGTTGATTCGCAAGGGTTCAAGACCTAATGTGAACATGTTGGCCACATTACAACATTAAATCTAGGTAAAACTAGGCCAAAAACCACAAAAAAGGGTTCAAATGAGTGAAAAGTGTCAAGGCTACACTTTTTTGCGACACATTTAGCCCCCACTTTAGTGAGAGGATGAACTTTCCTCAAACTCACACTAAAGTAGCCAAATGGTGTGGATGGTGAAGAATGAGAAAGATGAAGGAGGCAATCAAGCCTCCAGGATTCAAGATCCTAAGTCAAATCGACATAAATGTCAAAGGAAACATTCAAGGGTGAATTATTTGTAGCAAAACAAGATATACAATCATGGGATGACAAGGACTAGAAGAGAGAAAATAACAAAAGGGGAAAAGGTTGGATCAAGCTTCAACCATTTATCCAGCTAGTTGTGGATCATATCTAGGTTGTTTGTCCAAAAATATTCATACTCACTCTGGGGCAACAAGACTATTGGTTGTTCGCTGGGTGAGAAGTCCCAAAAGGTGAGAAACATACATTCATGCATGGTATGCATTCACACACACACAACGATGGATATGGGGAAAGTCGTGCCACTGGTTGGGCTTCCCGCTCAAACCATACCAAAGTTATACCTCCTGATAACTTTGATAAGGTGCCACAAGAGGAAATGCTTTTGAAATGTTGTAAGGAATGTTCAAATGGATTTTGTTTTATTCGCACAATGTCTCATCTTAAGGAACATCATGTGTAATATCTCCAAGAGAGGAAAAGTGCAAATGATCTCATCTTGTTTGTAAGAGAGGACAAGTGCAATGTCGCATTGTGGGAAACATTGTACCTAATGTTTCCAAGAGAGGGGATTGCCAGAAATAGAAAATTGCACAATGAAATGTGAGTGTTGATGTATGACCCCACTTTAAATTGGTTGCTAACACCATTATTGTGAGAAATTTCTTTAAAGTAGAAAAATAAGACATGAGAGCTTGTTCAGAAAGCCCTATGCCAATTCATATGTTTTTGATAAGCTTCATCATGAATAAGGGTAGTATGTCACATGCAAGTCAACTTGAGACATGTTGTCGAAATCCCAAGCTTGCTCTTATATGTTCATGAAAGGTTAATGAGTACTCAAAAGAGACAATGAAAAGTGACATATGAGGACAAGGCTAACTAATCTCTTGCCCGCACTTAGTGCAAGACAAGAGTGAGCCGCAAGGATTGATGAAATGCAAGGTAGAGTGAACATCAGTATCAATTGGAGGAATGAGGTGCCCCCACACAAGGAACAATACCAAATTCCTTAAGATGTTGGATTTTTCTACTCAAGGCCTTACACTCATTAGTGGAATGATCATGGAATCAGTGGTAGGTGCAAAAATAAATTCTTGGAATATAATTTCTTTCAAGTTCTAGGAGGAAGGGAGATCAGGTGATCATGGAGGAGTCTCAACAAGATACCCTCTTCATCAAAGGTAGAAGGTGATCCTTTAGTTTTTAACAAAGAAGTGCCTTTCTTAGTATAAGATGTCATACTTACGCAAGGCACTATAGTGTGATATTTTGTACACTCCTTTAGAGGAGTGTGTAAAATCTAAATCATTAGTTTTTTGTGAGATGACATTGGAATCAAGTGAAGAGTCCTTTGTTGGGTTCAATTGTTGCAAAAGATCACTTTCTAAGGTTGGTTGAGAAGAATGGTTTGAGATATTGTTGGTGTGAGGTGAAGGCTTGATGATTTCGATGAAAGGGAAATACCCAAGACCATGATTTTTTGTTTGTGTGTTAGGCTTGATAGAGGTACAAATACCTTATTCGTTAGAACCAAATCCTTTTCCACTATATCCAATTTGTTTCATAAGCTCATAACCTTTTCCATAAAGCTTTTTTAGTTCTTTTGGATCAGGTGACTGTTCATTTTTGGCTTTGTTGTCTAAAGTAGTTGTGGTGGATGCTTTCGAAGAATTAGTTGAGTCTTGTGTTGACAAGACTATGTTTCCATTTTCAGACTCTTTGTTTGTGATCTTGGATTCTCCTAGTAAAGGAGGTGTGAAGTCTAAGGAACCCCAATCATCAGCTAAGGGAATTTTTTGTACGGGTTCCACTGGTTTGGTTGGTGTGGAAGTTGTCAAGGGATTAACTTTATTTTTCTCAAGTTGTAAGACACTATAAGGTTTAGGATCAACATCAAGTGTGTACACTCTGCTGTTGTAGATGTAATTCATCTTATGATGAAGAGTGGAAGGCACCCCATTCATTGCATGAATCCATGGCCTGCCTAAAATAAGATTATATAAAACATAATGTAGCATAACATGGATTAGTGTGTCTAATGTGGCCATTCTGATTGTAAGAGGAAAAGTGATCACACCAAGCAGTTTTTTTCCTACACTATCAAATCCACTAATAGATAAAGAGGTAGGTTGAATGTTTGATTTATAAATGTAACCTATCAAAAATATTTACAATACATAAATTAACAACAGAGCCATTATCAACAGGGGTTCACTTTATCCCTATTATGTTGTATTGAGATATGATTATGAAAGCTTCAACTTGTTTTTGCACTTCCAAAGGAGGAAGCTCACTTTGGTGGAAAACAATGTCAACATTCAAGCCTTGAATCATAGTTGCTATGTCATTTTTTTGCGCATGAGAAGGGATATGAATTTTTTGTAAGGCATTTTTGATCATGTTATATGGTAGTGAGGGGAGCCTTGAATAAGGTCCCATAATGAGATCTTAGTAGGAGTGGTCTTAACTTGGTTGACAAGATCATACTCCCTAAGGTATGAATTTAATTGAGGGGCAGCAAGTAATATGGGTTTGGGTGAAGGTAAGTGTGTTGGGGTTGGTTGTTGTTGGCATGGATTGTTTCTCATGTAGTGTGTATGAGCAATGGTATTATGAATTGGTTGTTGCGACACATTATTCTTAGGGAGATAAAGGATGAGTTCAGGTTTAGGTTTGTTTGAAGGTGGATAAAGGATGAGTTGAGGTTGAATAATATTAACATCCCCTAGGGAAGGAGAGTCTAACATAGGCTCTACATCTTCTTCTAAGGGAATAATACTATTATTGTCAATGTTATCCTTGTCTTGCATCATGATATCCTCCCTAGCCTGAGAGTTTTTAGAAGAACTACAAACCATATGTTCTTGACATGTGAGGGTTGGTTCTTCTAAAATGACTTTGTCACAAGTAGGGGAATGATCAATGATGGGAGTATCAATAGTGGGAGGATGAGGGAAGGGGTCTATTTGATTTTTCAGTTGTTCTAAGATCTCATTCTCTTGTTCCATACTATCTACCCTAGTAGGAGAGCTAACTTCAACATAGGTAGAGGAGGTATCAAGAGAAGGACCATATGATTTTGAAATAGATTTTCCCAAAGGGTAGGAGCATTAGGGAAGGGAGGGTCAAGAGTCTCATGACTTTTAATAGGTATATATTCTAATACCAACATATTATATTTGCATCGAGGAGGGATATTAGAAGAAAGATAAGTTTGATTGTTATTGTTAGCGAGATTAGGTAAGGTAGTGGTCATGATTTTAGCTTCATGTGTCATAATGTATTTGCAAGGGGAAGGAGGAGGAGGAAGACAAGCAAGACTTTCATGATCTTCAATGGTTGTGGCTTCTTTTCGCAAGATTCCTTCATCACCAATGGGAGAGATATCAAGAGAAGAACAATTATCATTATCATTATTATCAATGCTTGCATCCTCTTGTGTCAAACCTTTAGTGGATGAGCTAGAAGAGATGAATTCATCAAGGGCTTCATCTAACATGTCTAAGTCATCACTACTAAAGGGCTTGATATCCCTAAGTTTAAGAATGTTGTGAGTGGGTGCATGTGATGTTGTTAATGTTGTGTTTTCATTTTCTAAAGAATCTGATTTAAATGATCTAGGAACTAATGTGGAAAATGAAAATTGCAACAGTCTAATGCTATCCACAAGTGCCATGAATACTATTTCTAGTAAAGGAAATGTAATAGAAGCTATGAGAAAATAAAATGCAATTTAAAGACATAGGATGAAATGCAATTTTTTTTTATGTTATTAGCAGCTTTGGGCTACTTCTTCCAGTCTACACAATTTGAGATTAAATCAAATTAAATAATAGCCTATCGACTATTTAATTTGATATTGAGATTATTAATATTTACTTGTACTTGGGACAACCTATATTGTTATTTTGGAAAATACTTATTTATCTTGGTGGCCGACCTAGTTGAGGAGTCACCTAATTTTGTATATATACAAGGTCGAAGTTGTCATTTGGAGATAATTAAGTTCATTCATCATAATTCACATTCTTAGAAGAAGTTCATACTTGAGCAGCAAATCATCTTCAGTAGCAACAACAAATCTCTATTGTGTAGCAATAGATCATACTGCAGCAACAAAACAAATTCAAGGAGAAACATATTTGTTTGTATCATTGCATCTAGGAGAGGTTCTATTATTCATTGTATCAAATTCAAACATTGTTGGGCCTATTTTGTAAGAATATTTTTTCTCTTGTTCCTACAATATATAAGAGAATTATTTGATGGGCTTTTCTCCCTCAGGAGGAGGGTTTTCCTAGGGTATCTTGTTGTGTTTATTATCTTATATGTTGCATTTTTTGAATTCTTTCCTTCTATATATCTATTCTTAAATACAACAACATGGTATCAAAGTAGGCTTAGTAAAGATCCAAATAGATATGGAGAAATGCACACCAAAAGAATGAAGGATTCGTGGAAGATAATACCATTGGGAGCAGGAACTAATAATGTGGTAGTATTCTCTGTCTACAATCTGAAGGAGAGCCATTGAGATAGCCTCAGCATCAATTAATTTGCATCTTTAGTGTCACATAAGACACAAGATATCAAAGTCTTACCTGAGGCGTATCATTAACTCACTCACGAGGGTACTTGCTGGGTCAACTCAAGCAACAGATCACTTAGCGATGTTGCTCCAAATTGCATAGAGTATCATCACTGATTGGATGTGTCAGCCAGAGGAATGAACTAGGATTTAATACAAAGTCAGAGAGAACAAGTCAAAACATCTCGACTATTGTCCCCTTTGGTAAAAGCGATCATCTGCAACAAAGATTCTCTATGCCAGGGTTTAGAGGAGATGTATTAATGACATTTCTTTATGTCATTACAGGACTGTTATGGAGGTAACCTGGGTCAAATCCAAATATTTAGAATCAATATCAAGATAAGTTTTTGAGAGTTAGAAATTAGTCTAATTATGAGCCCTTGAAAGAAGAAATAATTTTATGTACAATGTGAAGACATAAAGAGATAAGTATACCTCTTTTGGTTATATTTTTGAAATCTAGGTTGTGCAGGTCTTATTTCATTGGTTTGAATTATTATGATAGAAAAGATCACTAAGATAAGATAAGATAAGATAATTGATTTTTTGTTGTTGTCTGATCATCAAGGTTATGTAGACTAGATGTTTCAATTTCATGAATATTTCAACTCCAGTAGTTGTGTGATTAGTTACAATTGAAGTCAAGAGGTTGCATTGAGAGTAGCAACAATCGACGCCACTGTAAAGGGTAGAGAGAGCAGATATTGTGATTGATCATTCATATTCTAACTTCATTAAGGACGGATCATGACTTCATTAAGGATAGATCAAGGAGCAATATGGTAATGAGAGATTGCATAGAAGAGCTTAAGGAATCTTGTGTGGAAGTAATACTAAATGAAGAGATGTTCAATCTTGGAGTTATAACTTGCAGTCATGGGACTATAGTGATGGTTGGAGATATCTCTTGAAGAGAAAGTACCTTTCAGGTCATCATTGTGTTTAAGTTGTGAAGGGTGTGGACTGATTTGAGCTCAAGAACAATGTATCATACTATGTCTAGCATTTGGACCCATCAAAATATTTAAAGAGATAAGTATTCTTTGGTTGCTGAGTTATATCATTTATTTTTTTGGATCTTGTAATTAAGAGAGATGGTGGATTCTCTTGAATTGTGTTGTGTTCACCAACATAAGATGCTTCAAAAATTTCATTCATGATATAACTTGTATGATTCTAACCTTGATATTTATTTGGATAATTATAGACTATTAGTAATCTCTATCTAAAATGCTTCCTGGATAGGTTTAGGGGCAAGAAGATGATAAGAGATTACTTAGTGATGAAAAGTGATGCAGGAGCATCCAGTGGTGTAAGGGCAATCCTACATCACCCAAAAATATATTTACTTTCATTTAGATTTTGTTTGTAGATGTTTTTGCATTTCTAGATACCCTTTTCGTCGAAGAAGAATTCCCAACTTTCAGAACTGCTTTTCTGCTTTTTCTAGTCAACTACTATTTTTAGCAGGTATGAATTTGAAGGCGTGAGGAGACAGAAATTTAAGGGAAGCTTTAGGACATAATAATAAACACTTTGGTGAAAGAATCAGATCAAGAGCATTTCCGGTTCAAAAGTTATTCAAGTTTCAATTTCTGCTTTTTGCCTTATGAAATCTTCGGAGCTAATTTTGAGGTACTTAGAGGCTCCGGATGGGCCTGAAAAATTGGCGGAATACGAAAGTGGTTAGCCTTTAGGCCCCACTTTCCGGCAAGAGATCTTCGCGAGAGCTTTCCGAAAAGGTATTATCATTGAAGATCTGACGGTTAGATCTTGAGTTAGGGCTTCCGAAAGTTGGTGCATAATTTGAATCCCGTTTTTGGCTCCAAACAAAGAAACGGGCTATTTATGGGCGAGTTACTGTTTCTTTTAGGCAGTTTTTGGGGGAAAGAAGATCGCATGCTGCGAATAGGGGAATTTCTATAGTTTCTTTCTGTAATTTGCATGTATTGCAAAACTAGAGGATTTGAGATCCTCTGCATGTAGGAATTTCATACTTTGAAAATAATAAGATTTGTTAGTTTTTCTGTGTGATTTTCTGTGTCTCGGGTTGCACCCTCATCAAGTGGTATCAGAGCGGGTTTTCTTGAGCGTGTGGACAGATCGCCGATCGTGAGGCAGTTCGCACCAGGACTGTGGTTGTGGGTTCAAGATATTCAAGATGCCTCCAAGAGTGGCACGTGGTAGGCGAGGTGGTGCCAGAAATGCTGGTGGAAGAGATCCATTAGCGGCTGAGGGTTTCAGAGCCCTCCAGAGACAAATAAATGCATTACAAAGAGAGTTAAGAAGAGGGGTAAACCCGAGAAGGGGAGAAGAAAGTGAGGATGAAGAAGAGGTGGAAGATTCAGATGTAGAAGAGGAAGAAGAAGCTATTGATCAAGATCAAATGCGGCTGATAAGGGCCATTTCGAAGATCGGAAAAAGACCTAGAGTAGAAGTTCCCAGTTTTTCCGGAAGTCTAGACCCGGAAGAGTTGATTGATTGGATCAATGAGTTGGAAGAGTATTTCGAGTATGAAGAAGTAGAGGACCCAGATCGGGTTAAGTTTGCAAAAACGAAGCTAAAGGGCCACGCCAGTATCTGGTGGAAAGAGGTCCAACTAGAAAGAAATAAGAGAGAAAAGGGAAAGATCACCAGATGGGATCGCATGGTGGAGAAACTGAAGAAGCAGTTCATGCCAATGGACTATGAGTTAGATCTATTGAAGAAATTGCAAGGGTTGAAGCAAGGAAGTAGATCTGTGAAAGAATACACAGAAGATTTTCACAAGATGATCATCAGAACGGGACATGCAGAGGCCAACAAGGAGAAGGTAGCCCGTTATCTTAATGGGTTACGGCCGAGCATTCAAGAGGAGTTAAGCCTGGTCAGAATGGCCACCATTGAGGATGCTTACCAATTTTCGCTGAGAGTTGAAGAGAAGCTGAACAAGAGATTTGACAGCAAGCAAAAAGGACGAGGAGGTCAAAGCGGAAGGGGTAGCGGAAGATCTTTTGGAAGCCGAAATGAGGATGAGAAGAAAAATGAAGATGTGGGTACCAGTCGAAGCCAGAGGAATGATAACTTCTACCGCCCACGTGATCAGAATGGTGGTGATCAAAGAGGTAGAGGACGAGGAAGATTTGGGCAAGGACCTGGAAGAGGTGGTTTCAGAGGAACTTGTTTCCGATGTGGTGAAGAAGGGCATCGAGCCTATGAATGTCCACAATACCAAGGAAGGACAGACAAAAGGCCAGAAGGTCGTGCAAGAGTTGCGCATGTAGATGAGGAGGCTCAATCTGAGCATTCAGATGATGCTGAAAGGGGAGAAGCCCTAGTGGTTAGAAGAGCCTTGGTGACTGAAGAGAAGGAGCCAGAACAGAGGAAGAATTTGTTTCGCACAAGGTGCAAGTGTGAAGACAAATGTTGTGATGTCATTATTGATGGTGGGAGCACTGATAATCTAGTGTCAGAAGAAATGGTTACAAAGTTGAAGCTGAAGAGGGAAAGGCATCCACATCCATATCGGATTGCCTGGTTGCAGAAAGACCACAAAGTTCTAGTCAATGAGCAGTGCCTGGTGAAGTTCAAGATCGGAAGCTATCGTGATGAGGTACTCTGTGATATCATCCCCATGGATGCATGTCACATGTTGTTGGGAAGGCCGTGGCAGTTTGACAGGCGAGCTGTACATGATGGCCATGCAAACACTTATTCCCTGATGAAGGGTGGAGTCCGCCATAAGTTGAAACCCCTGAAGAAGGCCGAAGAAAAGGTATGCAGTAGTGCTAGAATTTGTTATGTCGATGGAAGGAAATTTTTAGAAGGCATAAAACATGAGCGTGTGTGTTATGCATTGATTCCTAAAATGGATAAGGAGGGTAGTGAGAAGGTTCCAGTAGAAGTTTCTGGGTTATTGAATGAGTTTCAGGATATTGTTTCTGATAATGTACCTGAGGGTTTACCACCAATGAGGAAGATTAGTCATCAGATTGACTTGATCCCAGGAGCCAGTTTGCCGAATAAGGCAGCTCATAGAATGACTCCTGCAGAAAATGAGGAGTTAAATAGACAAGTTGAGGAGTTGTTGAGAAAGGGTTTGATTCGAGAGAGTTTGAGTCCATGTGCAGTACCTGCAGTACTAGCACCAAAGAAGGATGGGGAGTGGAGGATGTGTACAGACTCTCGGGCCATAAACAAGATAACAATCAAGTATAGATTTCCCCTGCCAAGGATGGATGACCTGATGGACTGTTTGAGTGGAGCTCAGTACTTCACAAAGATTGATCTGAAGAGTGGATATCACCAGATTCGGATTCGAGAGGGAGATGAATGGAAGACCGCCTTCAAGACCAAAGAGGGCCTGTACGAGTGGTTAGTCATGCCTTTTGGGCTAACCAATGCACCGAGCACATTCATGCGGCTCATGAACGAGGTACTGAAAGAGTTCCTAGGAAGCTTTGTTATTGTGTATTTAGATGATATTTTGATATTCAGTAAGTCACTGGATGAGCATATAATGCATATTGGTAGAGTCTTTGAGAAGTTAAGAGAAGAGAAATTGCTGATTAATCTGAAGAAGTGTAGTTTTGTGAAGAAGGAGTTAGTGTACTTGGGGTTTGTTGTCTCGACAGAAGGTCTCAAGATGGACCCAGAGAAGGTGAAGGCTATTCTGGAATGGCCTACCCCAAGAACTACTACTGAGGTGAGGTCTTTCCATGGTTTGGCCAGTTTTTACAGAAAGTTTATTAGAAACTTCAGTAGTATTTGTGCACCCCTAACTGAAACAATGAGAGGGGATAGAAAAGAGTTCAAGTGGAGCACTGGAGCAGCAAGGAGTTTTGATCTATTGAAGCAGAAGGTGACAGAACAACCTGTTTTGGCTCTCCCGGATTTCAATAAGGTGTTTCAAGTGGATTGTGATGCCAGTGGTTGTGCCATTGGAGCAGTGTTAAGCCAGGAAGGTAAGCCCATTGCCTATTTCAGTGAAAAGTTAAATGATGCAAAGAGAAAGTACTCTGTATATGACCAAGAATTTTATGCAATAGTTCAAGCATTAAAGAAATGGAGGCATTATTTGTTGCCGAAGGAATTTGTTATGTATACTGATCATCAAGCATTGCAGTACCTGAGTAGTCAGGGAAAATTAAATCAGAGGCATATGAAATGGGTAGAATTTTTGCAGAGTTATACATTTGTTTTAAAGCATAGGAGTGGGAAGTCAAATAGGGTTGCAGATGCCTTAAGTAGGAGGCATACATTGTTGATAGAAATGCAGATTGAGGTGGTTGGGTTCAGTGAACTCAAGACATTGTACCCGAATGATCCTGATTTTGCAGAGGCTTGGAAAGCTTGCAAGGAACCTGTTACAGTTGACAGGACAAAGTGGTTGGATTTCCTAATTCAAGAAGGCATGTTGTTTAAGGGAAGTCAATTATGTATTCCGAGGAGTTCCATGAGGGAGAATCTGATAAAGGAGAAGCACAGTGGAGGAATGGCAGGACATTTTGGTCGGGATAAGACCATTTCCATTATCAGTGAGCATTATTATTGGCCTCAGTTATCACAAGATGTGAAGAAGTTTGTGCAGAGTTGTAGGGTATGTCAAATGGCTAAAGGAGTGAGTCAGAATACAGGGTTGTATCAGCCCTTACCTGTACCAGAGAGGTCGTGGGAGGATATAAGTATGGACTTTGTTCTTGGTTTGCCAAGGACACAGAGAGGGAATGATTCAGTATTTGTGGTGGTTGATAGGTTTTCGAAGATGGCACATTTCATCCCATGCCAGAAGACCCATGATGCAGTCCACATTGCTGACTTGTTCTTCAAAGAGGTGGTGAGGCTACATGGTTTGCCAAAGAGTATAGTCTCAGATCGTGACACAAAATTTGTTGGATACTTTTGGAGGACCTTGTGGAAGAAGTTGAAAACAGAGTTGAAGTTTAGTTCTGCACACCATCCCCAGACTGATGGGCAGACTGAAGTTGTGAACAGGAGTTTGGGTAACCTACTGAGATGCTTGGTAGGAGATAAACCAAAGGGATGGGATTTGATCTTACCCCAGGCAGAATTCGCTTACAACAATTCTGTCAATAGAAGCACTGGTAGATCACCATTCCAGATTGTGTATGGAAGTAGTCCTAGGACTGCTCCAGAATTGAGGAAGATGGACCAAGAGAAGAAGACAAGTGCTGAAGCTGAAGACTTTGCAGAACACATCAAGAATATGCATGAGAAGGTAAAAGAACACATTAACAAGATGAATATGCAGTATAAGGCTAAGGCAGATCAAAAGAGGAGGTATAAGGAGTTTCAGATTGGTGATGAAGTGATGGTCCACTTGAGGAAAGAAAGGTTTCTAGTAGGAACCTATAACAAATTGAAGATGAAGAAGTTCGGTCCCTGTAAAATTTTGAAGAGGCATGATTCAGGGAACGCATATGAGGTAGAGTTGCCAGATGGATTCAACATTTCCCCTGTGTTCAACATTGCAGATTTGATAGAATATCATGAGGGTGGCGCAGAGGAAGTACCAGCAATGGAACAGTGCGGTATTCCAGCACCTACTTCAGAAAAGGAGGAGATTGAAGAAATTTTGGATAGCCGTGTAGGAAGGAGTACTAGAAATAGGCAATATGAAGAATATTTGGTGAAGTGGAAAGGAAGGCCTGTGGAAGATTCATCCTAGTTGTCCAAGGCAGAGGTTGACCATTTGGGTTTTCCTCAACCATCTGAGAAGTGACGGAGTCACTTTTCAAATTACCCTGGGTGTCTGATGCAGGAGCATCCAGTGGTGTAAGGGCAATCCTACATCACCCAAAAATATATTTACTTTCATTTATATTTTGTTTGTAGATGTTTTTGCATTTCTGGATACCCTTTTCGTCGAAGAAGAATTCCCAACTTTCAGAACTGCTTTTCTGCTTTTTCTAGTCAACTGCTATTTTTAGCAGGTATGAATTTGAAGGCGTGAGGAGACAGAAATTTAAGGGAAGCTTTAGGACATAATAATAAACACTTTGGTGAAAGAATCAGATCAAGAGCATTTCCAGTTCAAAAGTTATTCAAGTTTCAATTTCTGCTTTTTGCCTTATGAAATCTTCAGAGCTAATTTTGAGGTACTTAGAGGCTCCGGATGGGCCTGAAAAATTGGCGGAATACGAAAGTGGTTAGCCTTTAGGCCCCACTTTCCGGCAAGAGATCTTCGTGAGAGCTTTCCGAAAAGGTATTATCATTGAAGATCTGACGGTTAGATCTTGAGTTAGGGCTTCCGAAACTTGGTGCATAATTTGAATCCCATTTTTGGCTCCAAAGAAAGAAACGGGCTATTTATGGGCGAGTTACTGTTTCTTTTGGGTAGTTTTTTTGGGGAAAGAAGATCGCATGCTGCGAATAGGGGAATTCCTGTAGTTTCTTTCTGTAATTTGCATGTATTGCAAAACTAGAGGATTTGAGATCCTCTGCATGTAGGAATTTCATACTTTGAAAATAATAAGATTTGTTAGTTTTTCTGTGTGATTTTCTGTGTCTCGGGTTGCACCCTCATCAAAAAGCTTGAGTCATCTTGTGACAAAGTCATGTAAACCAAAGAAATTATCAAGAGGGAGTGAACACTAGAGGGACTGAGTTGGTGGCTAGAGGAAGTGCACCTCCAAAAGTCTTCTTTGCAATCTCTAAAACCAAGATCAAGAGGGAGTTCTATGACTCACTGAGAATAAGTAAGGGTTGTAGTGTTGCAGGGCCAGATTATTGAAGTACCTCTTTAGTAGTTGGGTTCTAAATTGATCAAGTTACGTCAACCTGGATTTAACATTGGTAGCTCCACAAACCTATTCAGAATAGAGTGATCTAGGATGCGGTTGAAGAGGACAACCCTAAATCTCTACATAGGTGTGCATTGAAAACCATTTCTCTAAGGCAAGCATTGCAAGAAATCTTGGACAATGAGGTCAAGTGGTTGATGCAAGTGATTGAAGATTCAAAGGAAGCCTACTGAACCTAAAGATGATGGTTGTGTTGCTCTGGATGTTGTTTCAGTTGAGGTCTGCGATGATATCCTAGTATAGAAGGAAGCAGTCTTTTGTGGCACTAAGTACAATAGAGGCCGAGTACATTATAGCTTGTGTGGTAGCTCGAGAATCAGTGTGGCTTCGAAAGCTCCTTGCAGGATTGGTTGAACAAGCATTGAAGCCAACTACCATCCTTTGTGTTAATCAAAGCTTTGAGAAGCTTTTTTTCTTTCCATGTGTTTCATGATAAAACTAAGCACACCACTATATTAGAGATATGGTATTGAGGAAAGATATTTAGTTGAGATCTATCAGCATTGATGAGTAGATGGCAGTCATTCTCATCAAAGAATCTCTTTAGGATAATGTTTGTGTACCTTCGAGAAAAGCTTGATATGTTGGAGAATCAAGCCCTAGCTGAGTGGGAGACTCAATATCAGTGATCTTCAGATTTGATAATGTATTTCTCTATTGAGAGAGATTTGAGGTGCAAGCCCTTGTTAATGCATTTCTCTATTGAGAGAGATTTGAGGTGCAAGCCCTTGTTAATGCATTTCTCTATTGAGAGATATTTGAGGTGAAAGCCCTTGTTCCACCCTCTGGGAGAGCCATGGTGGATGTCATGTGTGTGACTCCATGATAGCATCACATGAGGGAGTCTGTGATGATTTACTTGTACTTGTGTTTCACCCCCTGGGAAAGTCACGCTGAGGTGACAACATCACATTGAGTGATGATCACTTGTACATACCATCTATGGAGGTAGCAATGATGGTTGATATCATGATGAGGTGATATCTTATTTTCTTTCACGATGAGGTGATAAGCTCCTTATCATGATGAGGTGATATGGTTTGTGTAGCTGGAAGTATCATCCCTAGCTAAGAAGGAGTGTTGATGTTATTAGCAGCTTCGGGTTGCTTCTTCCAACCTACACAATTTGAGATTAAATCAAATTAAATAATAGCCTATCGGCTATTTAGTTTGATATTGAGATTATTAATATTTACTTGTACTTGGGCCGACCTATATTGTTATTTTGGAAAATACTTATTTATCTTGGTGGCTGACCTAGTTGAGGAGTCACCTAATATTGTATATATACAAGGTCGAAGTTTTCAGTTGGAGATAATTAAGTTCATTCATCATAATTCATATTCTTAGAAGAAGTTCATACTTGAGCAACGAATCATCTTCAGCAACAATAGCGAATCTCTATTGTGTAGCAATAGATCATACTACAGCAATAGAATAAATTCAAGGAGAAACATATTTGTTTGTATCATTGCATCTAGGAGAGGTGCTATTATTCATTGTATCAAATTCGGCCATTGCTGGGCCTGTTTTGTAAGCAAATTTCTGCTCTTGTTCCTACAATATATAAGAGAATTATTTGCTGGGTTTTTCTCCCTTAGGAGGAGGGTTTTCCCAGGGTATCTTGTTGTGATTATTGTCTTATGTGTTGCATTTTTTGAATTCTTTCCTTCTGTATATCTATTCTTGAATACAACAACAATTTTTATATTTCAAAGAAGGTAATTTAATGATTCCACTATGCAATGATCTGAAAATGAAATGTAAATACAAAATTAAATTTAAGAAATACATGAAATGAGCTAATTTAAGCTAGATTGAATTAAATGCATGTAACAGAAACACAACGAGTGGATACAGATAGTTAATGGCACAAAAAAAATCTTAAAAACAAGGTTCCCAGCTCTATAAAAGGTTGTTTCAGGGGCCTAAAGGGACTAAGTCGCTCAGGGTGGTGACTTAGTCCACCTGGTGATTTTTTGAGAATTTGCAAAATATTTTGAAAGATTTGGGTGGTTTCTCTATTGTATGAGGTAGACCAAAAATGAAAATTAAAAACTTCATAAATTTTCAATGATTTAAGATGAAAAAATGCAACCTATATGAACTTTCACTAATACAAAACTTTGAAACCCTAGAATGCAAATTAGCTAATGCAAAATGCAATGTAAGCTTATTCTAGGAAAATGATGGACTCCAAATTATACAAGAAGGGTATGTAGATGTCGGGTT
The DNA here is from genome assembly GCA_007115665.2 of Sequoiadendron giganteum. NCBI lineage: Eukaryota > Viridiplantae > Streptophyta > Pinopsida > Cupressales > Cupressaceae > Sequoiadendron > Sequoiadendron giganteum. The sequence continues at coordinate 939,341,297 of CM021100.1, read as the reverse complement.
CACCAAAATGTAACAAAGATTTTGGTACCCACTTAGGGTCTCTAACACTTCTAGGGTTTTTCACCTAAAAGGAGAGAGGTGGGCCAAAATGATAATGTTAGCATTCAAAGATTAGGGGTTAATGTGTGGTGTGTGTGAAATATGTCTAAATGAAATGATATAAGTGCAATGAACTGGTAAAATAAACTAACTAAGAATGTAAAACCTAGAAAATGCAAGATGTATTAAAACACATAGAGATATGCAAACATATACAAAATGACCTAGAAATGTAAACTAAACTAAACAAAAAAATGTGAAATAGAATGTGTACACCCAGATGCTAAAAAGGATGGCATGAAGGTCTAGAATCCTGAAAAAAATATTGTAGATGTCGACTATGACACTTGTTCCAATCTGGGTGACTTAGTCCAGTTTCTAAGAAAACTGCCCAGAAACCTATTTCTACCAAAAGGATACTCATATCCACAAAAAACCCTAAAATGCATGTACAGTGAGACTAAGTTGCCACTAATGGTGACTTATTCCACTTTCATATTTCATGATATCTTAATATACACTCTGTAGTTCTCGGTCTGCAGTTCTATTCTTGAGAAGTTTATGGATCCGAAACTATAAAAATCTGGTCTGCAAGTGTTCTCCAAGCTTCAATTAGGGTTTTGACCACTTTGAAGAGCTTTGAAATTTTTTTGAAGACTTTTCCACCTTTTTTATTTTCCAAATATGCACACAAGACTTGGAAATCACACTAAGAGGGAAGACTTGTTGAATGTTAGGGCATGGGGGTTTGCCTTAGTCAAACCCCTTTTGAGTAATTAAACCAAAATAGAGAAATAAGATAATAGAGCATGAAACAATGGGATTAGTACCTTGCCATGATTATTAATCTTGAGTTGTTGTAGCAAAGGTTGAAGAATCTGCCCTTGAATGCTTTGGATAGATGCCTTAATGACTTAGTATACTCAAACCCTAGCTTGCTTGAGAAGAATCAGAAATGAGTGATTGAGAAGATTGAATGAATAAAATAGATGGATGAATGAATTAGGGTGAAAATGAAGGGGAAAACCCTTATTTATACATGGTGTTCCCTATTTATTGAAAATAACACAACACAAAATGACCTTAGGGTTTTGAAGACAAAATCCTACAAGAAGTTTAAGTTTATTTTAATTTTTATGCCACATGGGACTAAGTCACCCAAGGTGGTGACTTAGTCCACATAGGAAATTTTGAGTGGTTTTCAGGAATTAAAAGGTGATTATTGATGTTCATCGGGATTGTCTTCTAAAACACTCTTAAGTAGGACCTATAAGTGAATTAAGGGGTCATTATGTCATAATAAAGTGTTGATTTGTTGATAACAAGCCTAGGAAAGTGTGAGATTTTATTACAACACGTTACAACACTTTGACATAAGACTTGGTAAGGGGTAAAAAGAGGTTGTTTAGCTAAATTATGATGAAAGGGTCCTAGAAAAGTGTGAAAGTGAGTTGCAAAACTTCACAACACTTTTAATAGACACCAAAGAATTCTCGTTGATTCAAAAGGGTTCAAGACCTAATGTGAATGTGTTGCCCACATTACAACATTAGATCTAGGTAAAACTAAGCCAAAAACCACAAGAAAGAGTCCAAATGAGTGAAAAGTGTCAAGGCTACACTTTTTTTTGACACAGGCACAATAAGTGTCTTCATCAATAAACCCTTTAAGTGAAACTCATAAATACAAAATTTCCAACTCTAAAGGCATGATAGCCTCAACACCATACATAAGGTTGTATTGAGTTGTACCAGTAGTTGTACAAAAAATCATGTGATAGGCCCACAAGGCATACATTAATTAAGTATGCCAATCCTTACCATGTTTATTCAATGTTTTTTGGAGAGCCAACTCAAGATTCATATTAGACGCTTCAACTTGGCCATTAGATTGAAGATAATATGGTGTAGAAAAGTGGTGCTAAATATGAAAAATTTCTATAAATTGCTTTACCTCTTTACTCTTAAATGAAGTACCATTATCATAGGTAAGGGTAGAAGGCAATCTAAATAGAGCAATGATCTTTAGAATAAATCTATAGATTTCTTCAATGTTCTTGGATCTAAGTGGAACAAATTTGATCCATTTCATAAAGTAGTCAATAGCGGTAATGATGAAGGTATGTCCATTAGAAGACCAATAATATTCAAGCCTCATTTTGCAAATGGCTAAGGAGAGATCTAATTTTCAAGCTCTTGTGTAGGAGCTTGAATGAGATTGTTGTGTTGTTGACATTAAGGACACTTCTTGACAAAGGAAAATGAATCATGCTCCATTATTTGCTAAAATTATCCCATGTGAATCAGTTTATGCACCTTGGATTTGCCACTATAATTTCCACTGCCAAATCTCGAATGGGCTTCTTGAAGGGAAAGGGGTATTTCAACCTTAGTGAGACATTGAAGAAGAATACCATTATAAGATTTTTGATAAAAGAACATTAGATAGTATAATATATCAAATGGAAAGTTTTCATATCTAAGTACAATAATTTTTAATTGCATCATAAGGAAACTTCCAATCTTTAGATAATTATAAATGTGAGAATACCATTATCCCGAGTCTATGTGAGTACACCCTAGACCATTGAATTCAAGTTGATCTAAGATCTAGTAGGAGAGTGGAGAATGTAAACCACAAATTAGAATTCTTCTATACCATCGTCTGAAGATACAAGGAACCTTGCAGTTCTATCATTGCATCTGTGTGTTGATTTTCTCTCCTAGGAACATTGTCTATCAAGAAAGGAGTGAAACTATCAAGCAACGAAAATCCAAATACCGATATTGAGATAGCTTACTTTGCTTAGTTTGATACATTCTTGTGATCTAATTTACAATAAGCTTAAAGTCACCATGAATGTGAATATGTTTAATGTTTAAAGACATCATGGTATGCAGGCCAGTAATAAGGGCTTCGTATTCAGTGATGTTATTAGTGAAATGAAATTCCAATCAAAAGGATAGAGGAACTGGCTTTCCTTCAAGTTAGATTAAAACTACACCTACCCCAAAGCCAACTTGAAATCTCAATCCATCAAAGTACATATCCCATACAGGTTCATGGTCTACTGTAAAGATACTTTCATATAGAAATAAATCCATATTAGAGAAGGAGTGAGATGAGGGAGCTTTTTCTAATTGATCAACAAAAACTTGTCCTCTGATTTCTTTCTGAGTTACAAAATTGATGTTTAACTTAGAGAGAAAAATTTCCCATTTTTCCAACCTTATATAAACATCAGTTCTAGTAAATAAATGTTTAATAAGATCACTTTTCACAATTACATGAGTTTCAACATGAAGAAGATAATTTCATAACTTGTGTGTTTCAAAAATGAGTGTGATACATTGTTTCTCCATAGAAAAATCTTGAATTTCATAATAAAATAGAATATGACTAATTTAGTAGGCCTCTCTTTCTTTACCATCATCATCATGTTGAGCTAATAAATCTGCTAAGGCATGAGGTGATGTAGAGATATAAAGCAAAAAGGGTCTATCTTGCATAATCGACATTAAGATAGAAGGATTGACCAAATAACTCTTTACTGATTAAAAAGCATTTTCACACTCATCATCTCATTGGAAACGAACATATTGTTTTAACAAATGTTTGAATGGAAGGGTGTGATAAGCCAACTGAGATATAAATCTATGAATTGCTTGAATCTTCCCTTAAAAATTACATAGATAAGAGATGTTTTCAGGAGAAGGCATGTTGATGATTGCATCAATATTATTTGTGTCGACTTTGATTCTATGATGAGAGATAATAAATCTTAAAATCTTGCTAGAATCTATGCCAAAAATGCACTTAAGAGGATTTAGTCTCATTTTATAGAGCTAAAGTTTTTCAAAGATAAGATGAATATTTTCAACATGATCTTGACAATTCGTAAACATAGCCAAGATTTCATCAATGTAATCTTCAGTTATCTTATGAATAAAATAATGAAAGATAAGATTCATCACACATTGGTAAGTTGATCCAACATTATTTAACCCAAATGGCATGACCACATAATATAAGGGACCCCCTAAGGGGTAGTGAAGGCTATCTTACATTGATCTTCTAGTTTAAAATTAATCTGATTATAGCCTGAGAATCCATCCATAAAGGATAATAAGGCATAGCCTGTAGTTGATTCCACAATCATATCAATATTATGCAACAAATAACCTTCCTTAAGATAGGCCTTATTAAGATCACAAAAATCAATACAAATACGAATACACCATCAGGTTTACTAATGATAGCAATATTCAATATCCAAGGTGAATAGTCGATAGGATAAAAATAATCTAGCTTTTAGGATCTTCTATATCTTAGCCTTTACTAATAATGTAACCTTGGGATTCATCTTTTAGATATTTTGTTTAACAAGCTTAGCATCAGGACAAAATGATATTGTGAATGACAATAGACTAATCAATACCAGGCATGCCCTCATATGGCCAAATGAAGATATCAAGATGAGAATGCAACAAATCAAAATATTGTTTGGAATACTCTAAAGAAAGACACTTTCCAGTATTAATTACTTTGTTAGAATATTTAGGATCCATGAAAACATCATAATTCTCCCCCTTAATGAGAGTATTATAGTCTTTAGGATGAGTTATAGCAAAATTGTCATCCACAAACTAGATGATCTTTATTGATTAAATACATTTTCATACTCATCATCCCATTAGAAATAGACATATTTTTTTAACAAATGTGTGAATGGAAGGGTGCGATAAGCCAACTGAGATACAAATCTATGAATTTCTTGAATCTTCCCTTAAAAATTGCATAGTTGAGAGATGTTTTTAGGAGAAGGCATGTTGATGATTGCATCAATATTATTTGTGTTGACTTTGATTATATTATTAGAGGCAATAAATTTTAAAATATTTCTAGTATCTATGCCAAAAATTCACTTAAGAGGATTTAGTCTCATTTTATAGAGTCAAATTTTTTCAAAGATAAGATGAATATTTTCAACCTGATCTTGACAATTCATAGACATAGCGAAGATTTCATCGATGTAATATTCAAGAATATTATGAATAAAATAATGAAAGATAAGAGTCATCACACATTGGTAAGTTTCTCCAACATTATTTAACCCAAATGGCGTGACCACATAATATAAGGTCCCCCAAGGGGTAGTTAAGGATATATTATATTGATCTTCTAGTTTAACACGAATCTGATTATAGCCCAAGAATCCATTCATAAAGGATAATAAGGCATGACCTATAGTTGATTCCACAATCATATCAATATTATACAAAAAAGCCTTCCATAAGAGAGGCCTTATTAAGATCACAAAAATTAGTACAAATACAAATACACCATCAGGTTTAATAATGACGACAATATTCAATATCTAAGGTGATAGTTGATAGGATAAAAAAAATCTAGCTTTTAGGATCTTCTATATCTTAGTTGTGAATAATAATGCAACCGTGGGATTCATCTTTTAGATATTTTGTTTAACAAGCTTAGCATCAGGACAAAATGATATTATGAATGACCATAGACTCATCAATACCAAGCATGTCCTCATATGGCCAAATGAAGATATCAAGATGAGAATGTAATAAATCAAAATGTTGTTTGGAATATTCTAAAGAAAGATACTTTCCAATATTAATTACTTTGTTAGAATATTTAGGATCCATGAAAACATCATAATTCTCCCCCTTAATGAGAGAATTATAGTCTTTAGGATGAGTTATAGGAAAATTATCATCCATATTAGATAAAGGGGCCTTCTCATCAATGATCATAATGGATTCTCCAAAGTATGCCTATTGATTCAAGGAATATGGGAATCACCATTTATGGTAATAAGAAGATAAATGAGAGTAGACACCTAAGAATTATTCCAAAACTTATTTCAAAGAGAAAATATCTAGAGGGACTTTGTTAGATTCTACCTTATTTTTAATATGTTCAAGATGAACTAATTCAAGAGGAGGTCTAGTGGAAATCATGTTGACATTCAACCATGGTTTCCTCTTAGATTTTTTTTTAGAGTGATAGTATCCAAGTCCCATGTTACACTCACAAAGATAAAATTCTATGGGGACACTAATACCTTGTTCACTATGTCCACAACTGCTACCTCCATAACCATGTTTAGAAAGGAGATTGAAATCAGGGCTAAACATGTTTACAAATCCTAGGATGGAGGAGGATCAATGTAAAGAGCTTGATTCAAATAATGAGTATTGTAATCCTTTATAGGATCACCACCATCCTTCTTAATAAGAATACACACACTAGCCACCTTAATAGAAGCATGATTATCTTCCTTAGAAAAGGCACGATCAATTTCCTTAATGGGAGAATGATCATTTTCCTTAGAAATGGGATAGACAACTTTCTTGGTAGAGGTGCATGAGAATGTTAGAATTTCTAGATGGATAGGATTGAATTTGTACTCTCGGATAGAGAATTAAGTAATTTTTAACCTAACCCCCAATCATCACCAAGACATGCACGTTCAATTCAAAAGAAGTAGAAGGGGTAGAAATGGGATTCTTTGCTTCAGGATGATCTTCCTTAGGGACATCCATCTCAAAAGCATCCTTTGAAATAGACATTATTTAAGTAGATGTCAATTAATTAGAAGATCTAATGATGGAATAAAATTCGTAATAGTAGAAGCAATTAAGATTCGACCAACAGCTGCCATTTCACAAAGGTGTATAGCATCAAGGTCAACCTTGATTATAAATACTTTGTTATTAGCATCAAATTTTATAGAATGATGCAAAGTAAAACTGACTAATCCTAAAGCATGAATCTAGGGTCTTCCCAAGATAATTTTATAAGGTAAGGGACTTGACATAACATAAACCAGGGTGGGTACAATAATGGGTCCCAACCTTAAAGGAAAGATTATCTTGCATGTGGCTTATTGATCAGTTTTATTGAATCCATGAAGGTACAAAGAAGAAGAAACAAGAGATGATGAATCAATCTAAATTTTAGGTAAAAATTCAATGCTATATATGTTGAGAGCCAAAATGGTGTCAAAAAGAGCATGTCTAATATCAATGTTAATAATCTTGATTATTATCAATAAAGGGTCTGGTTGCTTTTGTACTTTTGACGGTAGGATCTCATGTAGATAGAACATAATATTCAATGCATCCGCATGAATGTGAGTCATTAGTACATTAACATTCATCAGCCTACCAGGAGAAGGCAAGAGAATATTTTGCAAAGCTTCCTGAAGCATACCTTGATAAAATGGAGCAGCTTGAAACAAATCCCAATGAGATATTGGAAGGAGTAATGTGAAGTTTCTTGATAAGATCATACTCAACAGGTGCTTTAGCTATAGGTTTAGGTGTTGGAGGAAGATTTAGTTGAGAACGTGGTAAAGAATCTGGTTGATTCAAATTTTTTTATTCCTTCTAGTATTGTGAGTATGGGCTACCACTTAATAGGAGGAAGCCTTAGATTTTAAGAATCTCGTGTAAAGGTCTGGCATGTCAATAGTGATAGAAACCCCAAAAATATAATGAATTCTCTTAGGAGATGGGCTAGCTGGAGTCACATAAATGATGGTTCTCTTAAGCCTTTAAGGGGCTACCGAAACTACAAATACATTCACAAACTCTTTGACCTACAAAGAAGAAGAAGATGGTTATAATGGAGAAATTTGTTCAAAAGGTCTATAGATAGAAGGAGATGTCTATGATAAATCATCTAGGGCATCATCCAACATATCAAAATATTCTTTAGACAATATATTATCAAAAGCATTGAAATTTTAAAGAAAAATATCTGACATGATTTGCTTCACATCAAGCTCACCAAAATGTAAAGGGGGGGATTCACTACTCCAAAGTCTCTAGGAAAAGGAAGAGTCTATAGGGAGAAAATAGCCCTTGATTACCTCAAAGTACAAGCTCAAGTGACAAAGTATGAAATTGAAAATATGCAACTTGACCTAATAAAATGAAATACAAAGCTAGAGTAACAAAATTGTACATTAACAAAATTTGATAAAGAATCACAAAATACTAATTACAAAAACAAAAAGGTGAAGTCTTACAAATTCTACCCTCAAAAGGAAAAATTCATGATCAATGGATGATAGTGTGTCAGAGGGATGTTTGTGCCCCACACTATCATCCCTATCAAATTAGGAACTAAAATTATAAAATATGCAAATACCTAGTTCTTCAAATCTAGAGACCTGCTCACATAAATGATGAGGAAAAGTGTTGGGGATATTTTGGGAAATGCCTTAGTCAAACCCCTATTTTGGTGTTTCCACCTCCATGAAAAAAAAAATAGATAGAAATAGATGAGATGTGTGATAGAAATAAATCCCACTGTGGAGGAGAGCCCCTATTATAAATAAAGTAGAAAAGACGAGTACAGATTTGCAAATAGGCAAGAAAAAGTAGATAAGAGAGTGTTACCAACAATATGTGGCTCCCTCTTGGCTTGATAGATGATACGTTGCTTGCTTGCAAGAGAGCCTTGGTTGTTGATGAGACAAGAATCTGAATGAGCTTCACTATGAGGAAGAGATGTAGAGGAGAATATAGAAAGGGAGCAAGATTGAGTGAGAATGAATGAGCGAAAGAGTGAAAAGAGGATTTTTATGAGGTTTCATGAGTGAGAAGAGCCATTACACTCATGATTCTATCGTAATGATGCATGTCCTAGGAAAATGTCATGATATTTGCTTATGTAAAACTCAAAAAGTTTGGGGATGCTAGCATGTCACACGAACATCCACGCATTGCATAAGCATCCCCAAACTTTGCAATAAATTATGTGATGGATTGCTAACACTTCATCAATATCCCTTATGGAGTTGGAATCATGAAATTCTAACTTTTAATGTTTTTCATTAATGCACAATGAGGTGCAAAAAATGTAGTGGGATAAATGTATAAGTGTGAAATTGCAACAGGGTGCAATTTTATGACACTATAGGTAATATACCTTGTTCACACAAACACCACCCCTTAAGTGCAACATAGGGAGAACTAAACAGATGAAAGAATACAAACGTTAAAAAATGATGCAAGAATATAAGGATGGTTCCTAGCTACTTGGACATGTTATATACCCTTTTACAAATGATTTCTCACAAATAAAGTGAAGGATAAAAATCCCATGGGAAAAAAAACTCATCTCCAAAAGAGAGAATGAAATAAATTAATCATGTACAACTAATATAATAATTGATGAATGAATGACTCAACATGATCCCTCCATGACTTAAAACTCATCACAAATATACAATAGATATCCCCCATATGAGAGAAAGAGTGAGACTATAGATCCCCGAATTATGAAGTAGCTCTGTTACCAATGGTGGATTTTTGAAGATAAAATATAATCTAATGCCTACAAACAACATTCCTCCCCATATGAAGAAATAAGTCTATTGGTGGATGTAGAAGAAAATTAAACTCCAAGATGAGATATAAGGGAATATGTCTCATCATAAGTGTCTTTGAAAAATGTATCCATGCTAGAGTATGTCATAAAAAAATCAAGTGCTATAGTCCCAATCAATGAAGATAAAAGATCAAGACTATGTGGAAACTCATGAATGAAATCTCCAAATACAATGATGATTTGACAATAGTTATGCAATAAATATCATCAAAGAGGAGATGAATATCCTTAAGTGTGTCCTTCAAATCTACAATATGAGACTCACAAAATAAATTTGATATATTTGTCAAGTAAGAATTCCATAATGTTAAATTTGAAATACTATGATGATCTCATTGAACTAAATTATTAGAAGAAATGACAACACTCGGTTCTCAAGATATGGAAATGAGGGGAGCCTCAATTAATGATTTTGCATAATAAATCAATGAGGGTGAAGGATCAATATCTATCTCTATAGGAGGAGAACTTGAATAAACCTCATCATCCTTATTATCCAAAGACACAAAGTGTGCCAAAACATAAAACTCTTTAATAGTATCAGTGTCATATAGTATATTTTTTGAAGAATTAAGAGGTATAAATAGTCTAAAATAAGACTCTCTAGGGATAGTTGTGTATCATGATCTCCATATATCTCCCAAAATTTCATCCAAAGAGTACAAGGACACTCAATGTGTATAATAGCATTCAAAGTGTCATCATCAATGTGGTAAAGAATCTTTTGGGATATGATCCTTTGTGGAATTATAAACAAATTTAATACAAGGCATACGTAATTCAAGAACAAGAACATTAAATGTGGTAAAAGATGAAGCCAATAGAGATATTTAAGGATTACATATCTTTATTTCTTATAGTTTCTCATTCTCAAGATGATTAGAGAATGATGAAATAAAATACCCATGATAAACTATGATAGATCTCCAAATTAAAAAGATAAAAACCCTCAACAACAATTAGAAGCCCCTAAATATGATCAATATTGAAAATAAACCCCCCTAGAATAAATAACTTCTCCGTGTATTAGGATGTCTAAGTAATCAATCAAAATATTGAAGGAAAAAGAATGCGGATCTACTGACCCAACAGTGTGGAATACATTCCCTTAACACAGGTTTACTACAGGGGAGAGAAGCAAAAATGAAAACCTAATAGTTTCTAAAACATATAGAGATGCATAAAACCATGGCAATGAGAAACCAGAAAGATGAGCAAACAAAGATGACACAGTATTTACATGGGAAAACCCTTTCAGGTAAAAAACCTACCACACAAAGTCAAATTTATTGTATTACAGTAATGAAACGATTACATACAATATCCAGATTTCTTTGCTCAGCTCACAATCACCCAGAGAGATTCAGATCCACTGTTACAATGTTTTCACAACATACAGTTCAAAACCCTCTTCAAGAACTCACGTCCTTCAGCTCGCGACTTCAACTTGCTCTACAACTTTACGACTCAACTCAACTTTTTTAACTTATGAGAAATAACATCTCTCTCATGCAAATGTAACCGACTCAGAAGAGCAATGAAGTCCATCCTCAAATCACGCAAGTGGTCGAATCTAACAGATCTCCTACAACAAGCCGACATTGCATTCAAAGCCATTATCAAAATGGTTGAGCTCGCCACCCTTCATTGACAATTGCAACTACCACAATAACAATCTTGGTATCCATCCAATCACTATTCAACCAGGTGCCATGCGTCCAAGACCCATCAGCAATCACAGCTGACAGAGCAACCAAAATGGTCAAACAGACATCGGGTGCGACCAAGACTTCAAGTCATAAATAGCACTGCCAAAGTCAGAGTCAGAACAGGAGTCGAAACAGGACTCCACCGAAAATACACACTATCGGGGTCGGAGTCAGAGTCAGAGCAAGAGTCGAAACATGACTACATCAAAAATATAGGTATAGGAACCATTTCGGTTCCTCGTCCACCCATGCCAAAGAAGAACTCAACGGAAATAGTTCTGACTAGGTAAAGTCAACCCGAGGTCAAACCAAGATAGGAACATCGGAGTCGGAGCCAGAGACGGAATAGAAACAGAAACAGGACTTTACCAAAAGTCCAAGATCAAGAATCAATCCAGTTCCGGTTCCGCCTCCGCCAACTACAAGAAACATCAATCCAAAACTAGGACAAGGCAGAGGAAAACTCCCCAAGGAGAATCCAAACATCCAGCAGAACCAAATCTCAAAAGCAAGAATCAGACCTGGAGTCGGAACAAGAATTGAAACAGGAACCTGGCAAATGGACATTCCCAACTTCCAAAACTATTTCCGCCTCCGCCAGAACATGCGAAGCGAAGCGAGAACAAACAGATGGTAGGAAGAGGAGTCGGAGCAGGAATGAGAACCGAAACTCGGAACCTAGGCAAATAGAACAATGCCTAATTCCATTTTGGTTCCACCTCCGCCAGAGATTTGAAACTTAGGCAAACAGAATAATGCCAAGTTCACTCCTAGCTCCGCCTCCACCAGAACCTTGTAAACAACACAAAATCACCAAGGCATGAAAATGAGGACTTCAAGCTGGAAGTTGAGACATAATTTCTCAAAAATCTCCCACTTGGTGAAGACTTTCAACTTCCTCAAAACATCATACCTTACTGTCTGTCATAAGCTCCAAGGCCCATCGATTCTGTGCACCATCTGAACTTGTCTATACTAACCAGATTTGTCAAGGCATCTGCAAAATTCTTCAAGGTGTCAACCTTATCCATACTAACCTTGCCATCTTCAACCATATTCCTCACAAAGTGATATTTCACATCTATGTGCTTGGTCCTGGCATGAAAGGTCGGATTCTTTTCCAAACAAATGGCACTTTGACTGTCACAGCAGATTGAAATCTGCTCAGCATTAAATCCAATGTCTGAACACAAATGCCTCAGCCACACTGCCTCCTTGCAAGCATGAGTTGCTGCCATGTACTCTGCCTCTATCGTGGATAAAGCAACTACGGCTTGTCGCTTGCTCATCCAACTGATTGCTCCACCATTAAGCATGAAAGTGTATCTACTGGTGGATCTTTTGCTGTCAATGTCCCCTACCCAATCAGAATCAATATATCCCTAAATGCTAAGAGTCCTCTATGATGCAACCATACTGTCATGGTAACACAAAGCATAATCTGAAGTGCCCTTCAAATACCTGAACACTCTCTTTACAGCATCCCAATGTGACCTCCCTGGATTTGCCATGAAATGGCTTAGAACTCCCACTGCTTGGGCAATGTCTCATCTTGTGCAGACCATAACATACATTAAACTGCCTACAGCACTTGCATAAGGCACACTGGTCATGTCCTCCATCTCAGTAGCAGACTTTGGACAGTCTTCAGCAGATAGTTTCAATCCTTGCATGATTGGAACAACTAGCTGCTTGCAATCAGTCATGCTAAACCTCTCTAGAACGGTTTTCACATACTTACTCTAACTGAGCCAAAGCTTTCTGCTTGTTCTATCCCTAGTTATCTCCATTCCATGAATGTACCTTACTGCTCCAAGATATTTCATTTCGAACTTAGCATATAATTGAGTTTTAAGATTAGAAATCATTGCCTTGCTATTACCAATGAATAACATGTCATCCACATACAGAGTAATAACAATCACACGACCATTCTCACATTTATAATAGATGCAATGATTAGATTTTGATCTAACAAACCCAATTGACAACACAAATGTGTCAAATTTCTGGTACCACATTCTAGGAGATTGCTTCAGACCATAGAGAGATTTATTTAACTTGCAAACCAGATTTTTTTTTACCTCTATCAACAAAATGCTCAGGCTGGGACATGAAGATTTCTTCTTCCGGCTCACCATGGAGTAACGCTGTCTTCACATCCACCTGCTCAATTTCATAGTCATACACAGCTTTCAATGACAACAAAAATCAGATGGATGTCAGCTTTGCTACAGGGGAAAAGATCTCTCCATAATCAATTCCCTCAACTTGGGAAAATCCCTTTGCAACCAGTCATTCCTTATACTTCTCCATACTGCCATCAAGGCCTATTTTTCTTTTGAATATCCACTTGCAGCCAACAGGCTTTCGCCCTTTAGGCAATGGTACCAACTCCTAGGTATCATTCTTTTTCAAGGAATCCATCTCCTCATTCATATCTTCCAACCAAGACTTTGAATCAGCCATGCTGATTGCTTCTTTCATAGTCCTAGGCTCATCAGTGCTGGTAATTAAGGCATAAGCACAATTTGAATCTAACATAGAGAAACCATACCTTTCTGGTTGCCTTCTTTTCCATGTAGATCTCCTTGGAGGTTGAGGTTGTTCTTCATCATCAGAACTTCCAGAGCTGCTTGAACTCTCCTCAATCTTAGGTACACCATGCAACTCTTCCCTTTTTGGAGTTCGGGGAATCTCAGCTACATCCTTTTTCTTATCACTCGGATTTGTCTCAAGCTATTGATCACTTACTAAAGGTTTTAGCTCACGAAATATCATGCTTCTGCTATACAAAACCTTCTCAGTAACAGGGTTCCAAAGCTTGTATCCTTTCACACCAACTCCATAGCTGATGAGAATACATTTCATAGCCTTCTTATCCAACTTTGATCTCTTTCAATTTGGCACATGAACATATGCCTCATAGCCAAAGACCCGAACATGCCTTAATGAGGGTTTCTTACCTGACCATGCTTCCAAAGGTGTCATGTCAACAAGAGTTGAACAAGGAGATCTATTAATCAGATAACATGCTATAGTAACAGCCTCAGCCCAGAACCTCTACTCCAGACCAGCACCACTCAGCATACTCCTTGCCTTTTCCATCAGTCTCCTGTTCAACCTTTCAGCAACTCCATTTTGCTATGAAGTGTAGGGGGTTATTTTATGCCTTTTAATTCCATGATCAGTGTAGTACCTTTCAAAATTTGTAGAACAAAACTCACCTCCATTGTCTATCCTTAAACACTTTATTTTCCTTCCAGTCAGATTTTCTACCAAAGATTTGAACTCTTTAAACCGACTGAACACTTCTGATTTACTTTTAAGAAAGTATACAAATGCCCTTCTCAAACAATGATCAATAAAAGAAACATAATATCTAGACTTCGATAACGAAGGAACATCAACTGGACCAAACACATCAGAATGAATATAATCCAGTATATCAGAAAATTTGTGAGGACTAGAGGAGAAAGAAACATGGTGTTGCTTTCCATAGATACAATGTTCACAGAAATCAAACTGAAGGTTACAATCATCAAGCCCTTCTACAAGGTTTTTGTTCTTCAAGGTTTTTAAATCTTTCTCACCAATGTGACCAAGTCTATGATGCCATAACATAGTCTTCTTTGCTGGGAGTTTTACCTCCAAAGCATTTCTAGATAGTGAAGAGCCTTCATCTTTCTCTATAGGTGCAGAATTACATGACTTTACAAAGGCACTATTATAAAGAATAGGTCGTGCATCTAGCTTGTACAGAGTGCTAGTACGAACACCCTTAGTTAACACCATTGCACCTCTAGCCATTTTATATCCCTTACTAGAAAAAGAAACTTCTACACCAACATCATTTAACTTACTAACAGAAAGAAAATTTTGAGCCAAACCCAGGATGTGAAGAACACCACCAATTCCTTTGACTCTCCCATCAGGAAACTGAATTTTGACCCTTCCTCTACCAAGAATCTCCAGCGTTGAATCACTTGCCAAGTATACCTCTCCACCATCATACTTCTCATATTTTGAGAACCAATCTCTATTAGATGTCATGTGAAAAAAGGCACCTGAATCAAATAACCAAACATCATCTAATGCCTGAGTTATCAAGGTTGCTGCAATGAAGGCATCTGCATCACTTTGAGAAGATTCATTGTCAGAAGCATTCTTCTTCTTCTTCTCCTTGTAGTCCTTCCTGATATGACCAGGTTGCCCACAGTTCTAGCACTTTACCTTAGAATTTTTACCAGGAGACTTTGATCTCCCTTTAGACTTGGATTTCAACTTGTTGTCTTTCTTCTTGCCTTTCTCCTTTGTTCTACCTCGAACAGAAAGAGCATCTTTGGCCATCTCAAAAGATTTCCTTCACATTTCTTTAGACAGAAGCAAAGCAACCACATCATCAGTCTTGAAAGTAGTGGTTGTGCTTCTAATAGCCATCACAAGATGATCCCAACTATCAGGTAATGAACACAATAGGAGCATGCAATGATCCTCCTCCTTAATCTTTACACCTACAGATTCCACCTGAGTAACACTCATATTAAATGAGTTCAGATGATTTGCAACAGATGCACCTTCATCCATCTTCAAGGAGTACAACTTCTTCCTCAGGAATAACTTGTTTACCAGAGATTTTCTTTGGTAAATATCACCAAGCTTCTTCCACAAAGCAGCTGTAGACATCTCCTCATGAACATTCAAGAGCACAGAATCAGCTAGACTCAGTCTTATCAATCCTCTTGCTTTTCTATCAGCAAGATCCCAAGCTTCTTGGGTTTTAGTTTGTGGCTTAGTTCCAGACATTGCAATCCAGAGATCTCTATCCATAAGCAAGTCTTCTATCTTGAGTTTCCATAACTCAAATTTGTTGCCATTAAACTTCTCAATATCTATTCTACCAGATGT
The DNA here is from genome assembly GCA_007115665.2 of Sequoiadendron giganteum. Lineage (NCBI taxonomy): Eukaryota > Viridiplantae > Streptophyta > Pinopsida > Cupressales > Cupressaceae > Sequoiadendron > Sequoiadendron giganteum. The sequence goes on along the minus strand of CM021100.1, from coordinate 939,325,212 downwards.
ACTCGCCATCTCACAATAAAAACAAGTCTCCCACCGAAACAGTATTAGTGCAAAAAACTAATTTTCCCTAACAAGGATAACACAAACTGGCCAAGCTCTGATACCACTTTGAAGGGAAAAGAATGCAGATCTAGTGACCCAACAGTGCATAATACATTCCCTTAACACCTTTACTACAGGGGGGAGAAGCAAAAATGAAAACCTAACAGTTTCTAAAACATATAGAGATGCATACAACCATGGCAATGAGAAACCAGAAAGATGAGCAAACAAAGATGACACAGTATTCACATGGGAAAACCTTTTCAAGTAAAAAACTGACCACACAAAGTCAAATCTATTGTATTACAGTAATGAAATGATTACATACAATATCCAGATTTCTTTGCTCAGCTCACAATCACCCAAAGAGATTCAGATCCACTGTTACAATGTTTTCACAACATACAGTTCAACACCCTCTTTAAGAACTCACATCCTTCAGCTCGCAACTTCAACTTGCTCTACAACTTTACGACTCAACTCAACTTTTTTAACTTATGAGAAATAACATCTCTCTGATGCAAATATATCCGATTCAGAAGAGCAATGAAGTCCATCCTCAAATCACGCAACTGGTCAGATCTGACAGATCTCCTGCAACAAGCTGACATTGCATTCAAAGCCATTATCAAAATGGTTGAGCTCGCCAGCCTTCGTTGATAAATGCAACTACCACAATAACTATCTTGGTAACTGTCCAATCTCTATTCAACCAGGTGCCACGCATCCAAGACCCATCAGCAATCGCAGCTGACAGAGCAACCAAAACGGTCAAACAGACATCGGGTGCGACCAAGACTTCAAGTCATAAATAGCATTGCTGGAGTTGGAGTCAGAACAGGAGTTGAAATAGGACTCCACCAAAAATACACACTACTGGGGTCGGAGTCAAAGTCGAAGCAGGAGTCGAAACATGATTCCACCGAAAATATAGGTTCAGGAACCATTTCGGTTCCGCGTCTGCCCACGCCAAAGAGAAACTCAACAAAAATAGTTATGACCGGGTAAAGTCAACCCAGGGTCAAACCAAGATAGGAACATCGGAGTCAGAGCCGGAGACAGAACAGAAACAGAAACAAGACTTTACAAAAAGTCCAAGATCAAGAATCAATCTGGTTCCGGTTCCGCCTCCGCCAACTGCAAGAAACATCAATCCAAAACCAAGGCAAGGTGGAGGAAAACTCCCCAAGGAGAATCCAAACATCTAGTAGAATCAGATCTCAAAAGCAAGAATCGGACCCAAAGTTGAAACAAGAACTGAAACAGGAACCTGGCAAACGGACATTCCCAACTTCCAAAACTGGTTCTACCTCCACCAGAACATGCAAAGCGAAGCGAGAAAAAAAAGGTGGTAGGAAGCGGAGTCGGAGCAGGAATGAGAACCGAAACCCGAAACTTAGGCAAACAGAACAATGCCTAATTCCATTCCGATTCCGCCTCCACCAGAGACTCAGACCTTAGGAAAATAGAACAATGCCAAGTTCCATCCTGGCTCCGCCTCCGCCAAAACCTTGTAAACAACACAAAATCACCAAGGCATGAAAACGAGGACTTCAAGCTGGAAGTTGAGACATAATTTCTCAACAAATATGATATTTATGAAAAATGAATAAAAGATACTTGGAGTTGAATCTACAACAAGTTTTTAGATAGATTAAAAAATCTCCTTAATAACTCTCCAATACCACAAGAATCATCAACATTGAATACTTAAGAAAAAATTATGAGCTTAAAGGTCAAAATGGGGGATTCAACTTCAATTAGCAATAAAATGTGTTAGTTGCAAAATATAATAGTGAGATAAGCACCACTAGAAATTATATGGAGCCAAATTTCCAACAACTATAAGAACTACAAAATATGATACCTAGGTGCTCATAGGTTATGGCTATTGGAAAAATTCTAATTAGAGCATCAAATGAGGCTTGGTGGTTGGACGACAAAGAAATGGGTGACACAACCAAGTTTAGAAATACACATGTGGACTACAAGTTGTCTCTTGGAAAAGTAGCCTAGGTGACAAAGATCAAGAATATCCACTTATGTAGGGGAAACTAGGTGGATTTTCTTGAGTGGAAAAGGCCATGTGGAGCACCAAGAAAGGTCAAGTGGATCATCGGTAATAGGATCCCCATATTTATCGATGAATTTAATCCCTTATGTCTAGTTGTGATTGAGTGCTAAGGCATAGAGGCTAATCTAGTCCAAGAATGAGATAACAATTGAAAAAAAAAATTGATTAAATTTTTTCAATAAGAATCATACCTGTTATACATAAATGTGATACAAAATTGGTGCCAACAGCTATACCTAGGAATTTTCACCCCAAATATTTTCTAAGATCGATTGCATGTTTGCATATACCACTACAATCTACATGGGCCCTACTATTGGTACAGGTGCATATGATTGTACAAACAAGACACTTGAAAAGTCTGTCAAACCCTCGAAAAATAGCCAAAATTTATCTTTCATCAAAATAGGAAGTCTTATTTTATGAAAATGGGAGTTTTTTAGGCCTTTTAAACTCAATGGTGAGATCCTTTTCACCAAAATGAATTAAAAAAACTCATACTGAAATGAGCCTTAGATCTTAGAAGTTGGTTGAATATGTAGATTTGTAATGTAATGTAATAGCTAATTGTAAACTCTAATACCCCAGGATCACCTACAAAACCAAAGATAGTCTTCCACAAAAAAGTAGAGAAAATGAATATATTTCTTGATATGTATACAATAATGTACAATAATCAATAATAGATCAATGATAATATTTCATCTACATTACATAATGTACACGAGACCTTGCTTATATAGGCAAGGTTGAAAGATAAGACAAAAGAAGACGAGATTTGATAAGTGTCTTAATCTTATGTCATTAGACAACATGAGATAAGATAAGATCACATGTACCATTGAATTATAGAAATATTTCTAAAGCCCTAAGTAAACATAACATATGAACACATGTAAATAATACCTACTAGGTGAACTAATTAGATAATATACCCTATTCACACTAATATACTAGATGCCTTAGAAGAAAAATCTAACATTGTTTGAATGAATGTAGAGATCCAATTGTATAAAAGGGTTGTGGAAAATCTATTTGATGTTATGCATTAAATTTAGATTTGGCAAGTGGATGTTGTGTACAATATGACACTATGCTAATTTTCATTCATCCTCTAAAAGGGTAAGGCTAATGATAAGTGGCATAGGAGGTGGAAAAGGGGCCATTGGTGTTATATATAATTAGTATATAGTGTGGAGATTAATGAGATCATATGCAATTTTAGAGTGAGTATATGATCTAGCTAAAATTAAAAAATTTAAACTAATTTTATCAATATAATTTCTGTTTTTAATTATAATGATGAATTTTTAAAATAACTCAACTAAAAATTCAAGATAACCAATAAATATTAGATATCTTAATAAAAAAATGATAATAATAAATTAAAATGACTTTTTAATATGAAAACTTTTCAATTTGATAAATCAAATATTTTATTAATAAAAATCTATTTTCAAATTTATACATCAAACTAAAAATTATAATTAATTCAATTTAACTTTTCTTAAATTAATAATACTAATTTTATTAAAACTTTTAAAATAAAAGTCTGATACTTTTCAACATCAACATTTAAGATAATACTAGCTTGCCAACATCCATTTTGAATTATAACTTGAAGGACCCCATTAGATTGTTTATATGATTTTGTTATTGGAACTATTGTGAACGATATACATATGTTGTGAGTGTTTTGAGGTATCAAAGGTCTCCCATCACCATTTAATTAATGTTCAATTCTTTAAAGATTTGTGCAACGTTTTTGAGATTGCAAGGTTGCTTAATTTGGTAGCTCAGATTTGAAAGCCCATAATCGTGGAAATTTTAAACTGTAATCTATTTACAGAACCTGAAAGGACTGAATTAGATGCTGAAATTATGTTGGTATCGTCCAATTGCGAATGAGAAAAAGAATGGACAAGCTCTTCCAACTCCCGAATCAGTACACAAAATCTAAACAAACAAGCAAACCATCTCCTACACAACCATCGGAATAGGATCTAATTTGTTAAAGGCCTACCGATTCAGAAAGTGAAGCCCTTCTAAAGCGATGCTAAATATTACTTCCGTACCGAGCTTTGTTTCGGTTACGGAATTCTCAGTTACGAGATCTTCAGTTAAGATTGTCCGAGTCAATGTGATTACATTATAAAACACCCCCTCTCCATCTTCACTACACAAAACAATACTTGTGTAACAAGGCAACGCCACTTATTGAAGAGAGAAGAGCTCGAAAATGAAAATGGTGTCCATGTCCGCATACATGGTAGTCTTAGCATTTTGGTGCTTAGCTTACCCGGTTTTCGCACGCCACCCACACGGACGGGTACACATAAAGGAGAATTGGCTAGATGCGCACGCTACATTCTATGGAGGCTACGATGCGGCCGGAACAATGCGTATGTGTGCATATACACCAATTTATGAATAGTAACAAGACAGGAAATAGTTTAATGTGAAGAACAATGAAACAAATAAATCTTAATATTGTCAAATTAGATTGTCATTGTTGTTGTTTTCGGATACGATTGTGTGAAATTTTTTAAACATCAACGTCCTGAATCACATTCAGGATGAATAAATACTGATTTGTGATTGATGACGTTCCAGAGGGTGCTTGTGGGTATGGCAACTTGCCCCAGCAAGGGTACGGAATATATACGGCTGCACTGAGCACGGCGCTGTTCAATGACGGGCTGAGCTGCGGAGGATGTTACAAACTGGTGTGCAAGAAAGACGAGGACCCGCAGTGGTGTCTGGCCGGAACGTCGGTCACTGTAACGGCCACTAACTTCTGCCCGCCCAACTATGCTCAGCCCAACGACGCCGGCGGGTGGTGCAACCCTCCTCTTCCGCACTTCGATTTGTCTGTTTCTGCGTTTCAGCAGATTGCTCTATACAAGGGCGGTGTGGTTCCCGTGCGCTACACAAGGGTAGAATGTGTGAAGAGTGGAGGAATACGCTTCACTATAGCTGGATCGCAGTATTTCCAGCTCGTGCTTCTCACCAACGTGGGAGGAGCCGGAGACGTGGTGAGCGTGTCTGTGAAGGCCAACCACCCGCAGACCCACGCGAACTCCGGGTGGCAAAAGATGTCGCGTAACTGGGGGCAAAACTGGCAAAGCCATTTCAACTTATTAGGGCAGAGGCTGTCGTTCAAAGTGACCACCAGCGATGGGAGGACCGCCATTTCGCGTAAGGTGGTTCCACCGTCGTGGCAATTCGGCCAGACTTTTGAAGGAAGACAATTTTAGTATCAGACAAACTTGCGCACCCGCAGAAACCGTGTGTTCTGCTAGCTTGAGGCGTCAAACTGGGAGTACAGTAATTAAATATGAATGTACAAATGTAGTGTAGAAAACATAGAATATATATTCTCGTGATTACCCTGCGATCACATGAGGTGCCGGGGTGCCCCATTCCTGCTATGGCGCCCGATCCTCATTCCTGTCTTTTGCTGGGATTTTATTCTATAGATTCAAGATGAGCCGTTCACATTATTTGGGTTAAATTAATTAGAATTTAGACTGAGTTCCCTTCTTTTCTGTCTCTCTGTGTTTATGCAATGGAGTTTGGCTGAGAAGTAGGAGATTAATATAGAACCCAACGAGGTAATGGAATAGATTAACAGACAAGAAAAATCAAACAATCAAAAGCCACTACATACTAGACTGTTAGAGGGAGTTGCAAATTTACGGTGATTGAAGTTTCTCAGAGACGGATGAAGCTATCTCTGGAATAAAATATGTTTTGAGCATCTTTAAAATCATTTGATTTGAATCATCCCACTTTACCGTTTAGACTGATAATGAATGATATTATGTGAGTCGAGACTTGGACCCCAAAAATACACAGAAGCGGGTCCTTCGGGAAACAATCTACTGTAACTCTCGTTTCGTTTTCATTGCATGAATTTAAACGTGCAGACATGGCTGTTCCACACCAGACCTTTCTTATCAACGGACAATAGCTGGCAATGCCAGTACTTGTTTGACTTAAATCAACGGACCTTTCTTCATGAGGGTTCTATATTTGAAGTTGCCCTCTAAATATAAACTAGATATAAGATTAATTATACAGAAATTTGTATTGCTTGTCTTAAATTTCCTCCTTTAAATGATGGGTCTTTTTAAAATTATAATTGTATATTATAATTAAAATGATTAAACACAATCATATAACTATCAATTTTAAATTTTGTGATTAGATATCTTCTATTTGTGTAGATGCATTTAAAGACTTTTGAATAATGATTATTAATATTCTTAATGAGAATTTTGAAAATAATTGTGAATTATAATTAACTTATTTATAAGATATAGTGTATTGTTTTACTGGTGCAAATTGTATATCTATATCATTTTCTTTTATGTTTTCATGTTTAGATTAGAGTGTCTTAAACATAATAAGCAAATTTAACTACTCTGTTTTTGTGTGAATTTGTCTAATGATATGATTATATTTCAATCCTATTATCAATTATTTTGAGAGATTGATCATAATATCTAGATTCATTTTTCATCACCTTTATTCAAATCTTTAGGTGCAGATTTGGCTTAGTTCATTTTTTAATTATGAATTAAACACTAACAATTAAAAATTAATTTTCAAATAAATCTCACTAACTACCTCCAAATTATTATGAGCTGACTTAGTACATGTTTGTTTTTTTTATTTGGACACTATGTTGTTGTACTTAAAGATAATAAACCAATCATTTAAAAATCACTTAAGAATCTATTAAGCATATCTACAATCAAATTTGTGAAGGGAGATAACTAGATTGTAACAGTATTATGATATTATTAGAAGAACATGTCATTTTAGGTCTATTGTGCACTTACTTATTATCTTCAAATCTTTTCCTAGAGTAGTAAAGTTGGTTAAACTAGGAATGCAACAAAGAGGAACATGACCCTTGCAATTTAATATATTTTCAAAGGTGTTCATACGCATTACTAGTCCTTACACAAATTCAAACTCTAAAATATTGAGGTAGAAAACTTAAACCACTTCACATCTTACAAGTTTAGATCTATAAGTTTCAATTTAGGCTATGAATCAATTCCAATTCAAGCATGTCGATATGATACCTATGCATACACAAGTAAACAAGAATCAAATACAATAAATTTATAAAATTTAAAATATTTAGGTAGATAAACCCTACAATTTCAATACCCTTAGAAAATCAACATTTAACATCTATCACAACATATTTCTATTAATATTTTGAACCAAAACAAAATTTCATTTACCTCAATATCTACGTTTCAATTTAATATTTTATAATTCTAACTCATTACCCTAAATCAAATTAGTTTCTTCTTTCAAGAGAACAAATTTGCATTCCAATTCCCAATTTGAACTTATTCAAATTTTATTTATTTTAAAATAGAATTTATATTTTCTCTTGAATATAAATTAAATTTTAGGTGGACTATGAAAAATATTAAAAATATAATATTTATATAAATACCATCCTTATCATTTTTCCTATGACATATAATCAATACCATTCTAGTATTTGAAGGGGAATATTTAAATGAATAATAAAACATTAAAAGAATTACCACAATAGGGTGTTAGTTATAAAATTTACCTCAACCATTTTATTTCTAATTCTTGCATTAAATATCTTTTACAAATTGTTTAATGTTTTTAAATTAGGGATTCATCTTTTTCACCCTGCCCACGAGTAGGGGAGTTGTTCCCTCTTCCATTCCTATACATGCAAGATCTTGTGTTATAGAAATTCCTTTTTGATAGTATTTAAGCATTTTATATTTGGTTTTGAGGTGGAAAAGGAAGGAGAAAAAGGTGTTTCATAGGGGATTTTTTCTAATTATGACTTACACTTTCATATAAGCCTTTGGCCCTAGGATTTGTAAGATTAGCAGGTGAAGTGATTGTTGAGTATTTCTATTCCATTTTTCTTTGTTTCCTTGTTGTCTAGTATCGTCTCAAATGTATTACAATGATTGGCAATCTAGGGGACCCCCATATTTTTTCCTTTAAAGAAGTTATTTGAAGTAATGTGCCCTCTTCATTTAGGCATGATGAAGTTGTGAGATTTATAGGGCATACAATTATTAAGTTCAAATTAGAGAAGAAAGTGGAAAATAAACCCAATTCTTTTTAATGTTCAAATAAAATTGAGAGTCAACTAATTTTGGTCATAAACTCATACATGATTATTGATGATGTGTTTTAGCTTTAGATTATTCTTTGACTTACATGTTTATGAGAATTATGATTTCTTTTCCCTTTTTGTAAGCCTAGTGACAACAAAATTGGCAACATGAGGGGGATATGGAAGCTGTTTTGGTTGCTAATGGCTATTTTTTTGTATTATTTTCTAGAATGGAAAGTTGAAATAAGATATTTGATGGAGGTCCTTATTTCCATAATCAGAAAATTTACGTATTAAGCTTTGATATGTGAGTTTTGATCTAATAAAAGAGATTCCTTCCAAAATGCCAATTTGAATTCGATTATTACATCTTCCTATGGAGTTATAGCATGGACTAATATTATTCAATTAATAGCAAGGGTTCATAGGAAGCCATTGGTACTTTCTTATCAAACATTGGAAAGAAATGTAATTTTTTTCATGATTGTGTCAAAATTTATTTAAATAATCCTTTGTGCTAGCAGAGGAAATGTGGGGAATTACAGTCCAAATTTTTGTACCTTGATATTACTGATGTAGTAAGTTTATACCTAGAGGGTACATTGGTAGAATTGAGTAAGTACGATAAAGGACCCTATATAATAGTAACTCAAGTCACATATATCCATAAAATCCTCTATAACTCGATATATATAGACATTTAGATAATGATTACATAAGTAGGTCTTAGTCTCTACTTTATAATGTACTCTTTTTTATCTTGTCTATCTATATGTTACTTCCTATTCTATCATATATTACATATATATTTCAATTCCTAGTCTCTTGTAGAGACATGGCTCTTATAAGGTACCCATTTACCTATTTCCCCTATCGCCTAGATGCTCTAAACTTTCTTTGTGGTGGTTTGTGGTAGGTTCTTCCCTATGCCTTGTACTCTGCCAACATCATCCCCCGGGTTTCAAAATTATGTCTTGTGCTCAAGGCATGCTTCAATTGCATAGGAGAATGGGTTTTTAGATAACCTTTAAGTACCCTAATATTATAACACATTGTTGTTTTACATGATGCAACACTTGTATATGTCCTTGTGTGCTGATTGGAGTAGCTTCTACCTCGGCAAGGTTTGTAGGGATCTATGTCTATTGTGCAATAGCTCTAGTTACTCCACACATGTGTGCAATATTGATGTTGATTATGTCTCTAAGTTGTTTTACTTGCATCTTTATTGTTTCCTATTGATCTTGTAGTTGTTGTAGTTGTTGTAGTTAAGTATGCATGTTCTCCAACTAGGCCCTTATTGCTCCATCCATATATATCTTTCAATGGATCATATGATGTTTCTACTTGTGTTATCTGGCCTTCCAATTGTGATATTTGATCCTTGAGTTCTTTTAAAAAGATAGGTCATTGAATAAAAAATTGATACAGGATATTAGCCTCTTCTATTCTATTCTCCAAGTTCTTTATTTGTTTTTCCAATTGGGAGAGGGCTACCAAAAATCATTTTGTAGCCTATTATGTGTCATTTTCCAAAATTTCTTGTTGGGCCTCTTGTTTGATTTTTTCTTTTTGAGCAATTAAGTCTACTTGGAGGTTGAACACTAATTACTCAAGCTAATGTGGAAAGGGAAGGGACATGGACCCCTTTGCAACTATTGAATGGAATTTGTAAATTTTGTACCACTTCTTATAATTGATCTACATGTTGTTTTAGAATTTCTTCCCTTGCACTGGCATGAAAAATATTACCCAGTTGTAGCTTTTGCAATGGTGAGATTTTTTTTCAAATTTACTTGTGACCCCATAAAATATTTTGGAAGTTGTATCAATTGAGGAATAGTTGTGTAGTGTAGGAAAATGTACTCCTTTACATTTTCACACTTTGTTTGGGTCCCCTAAATTAAATTAGACTTAATTATGCCTTAATAAGCCCTATTGTACATCTACAAGCTTAATAAATTACATTTTCTGAAGGGGAAACTTGACAACAATTAATGCCAACACATAACACTTTACCTTGAGGAATTTATGTTTTAGGAATAGGGACTTGGGACCCATTCACCCATGTAGAAATGGGTCCTCCCTAGGCCTTTGAACCTTAATTTAAAATATGCTTTTGGTGGTATTTTATTGTCCCGGAATTCAAATTTCAATATCGTGTTGTAATGTTTAATTTTCAAAAAATTAAGCATACACACATATAAATACAAGGTTATTTTATTGTTCAAATCCTATAATTTTCAAGAATCAAGAAGAGAAATTTTACAAGAGCAAATATTATGATCATGGGCATTCAAGAGTATATTTATCAATGATTTATTGCAGCAATCAAGATCTCAATCATCATTTAAAATTATCTTGAAATCATGCATGTTTTTGGAACTAACATTGTGATGTAGATTTCAAAGATTAAAGTCGTATTTCAAGTATCAAGATCCACATCCATTGAATCCATTTCATGCAAGAATAAGATCAACATTCCAAAATTCCAAAGGTTTGTCCAAGGTGTATAGAATTGAATTTTCACCCCTAATGCAAATTCCCCTTTAACCCTTCTCCACTTTAGAAAACCAAATTCGGAGGCTTAAATCCACATAAGCCTATTGTCCTCATTCCACTTGGCACCTATTTTGAGCATCGGTGTGGGAATAACTATTGGGGACACCTGCACAGGGTGAAGACGTCTGCACGATGTGCTTATGTCCATGGAAAATTCCTATGGCTAGAGTCTGCAGAGGCGTTACACTTCCCATCAGAAGTCAAATTGTAATGCCTCCCTTCGGCTGATTGTCCTGAGTATGGTCATTTTCTTGATCTCTCCTTCAAATTCACTCACCTTCATCCATTTTCAAGCTTCTTCACAATCTCCCCAAGCATTCAAACACATTATTGCACTCCATAGCAGCAATCACATCACTCCATCACTTCAATAGAGCAAGTGTAGGATAACACCATTGTAGAAGAGGCTTTAGTTCCTCTCATTTTCTCCACCATTAGCCTTGACCGCTCTTAGTGGAAGTGGTAAGCTCTCTACTTTCCTTCTCTATTACTTGGTTGAGTTAGCACATTACTATTTTGTAGTGCTTTAGTGTTCTTTGCATGTACTTCCTTCTTTGTCATACTATTTTTATATCATTGCAAACTTAGATGTCCATGGAGGTGTAAAACACCAAAATGAGGGTCTGATTAAGGCAATCCCCTAAATAGGCCCCCTAGAAATTTCTCTCTTATGTTTGTAGGTGGAGATATCTTGGAGCGAGCTAGCGAACAAGATTTTGTGTGAGATCATCCTTGTCACCCTTACCTTAATCTACTTGTTTTATCATATCCATTTATATGTTTCATACTATATAGTGTTATTTTGTTCCCTTAGAGACCATTAGCTAGGTTGATAGTTTTTTTTTCAATGACTAGACCTTGTCTTTCTAGTCCTTTGGTCATACAAACACCAGTACACCTAAGAGATGCTAGTGCATCGTGTTGTCATCTCAAAACCATGCTTTTATTCTCTAATAGAGAGCTATCTGAGACATAGAGTTGATCTTAAAAATTGACTCGCCTAGTCTCTTTTCAAACCTCGAGTTTGTAGAGTGCTCAAAGGGTCTTATAGTCCTCGTCATTCTCATCCCACCTTTGCTAACACTCCCTTAAACTGAGGTAAGTTAGGGCAGCCTGCTGCTCTCAACGCTCTGTGACCTGGGGCCTTGATGTGGTTAGTCCCCTCTCTTACATTTTTGGTGACCCCAACATGAACCAACATCTATTCATTTATTGGTGTGTTGGGCTCTTCCTCTTATACCCTTTGATTATTGCACCCTTGTGTGTTGTGAAGGTTTATGAGCATCACAACCTAGTCCATGACCTTTGGGTAAATTGTTACAAGAATTCTATGACACCTTCTGATGGAGAAGACGATGGTCACTTCTAATATCTCTGCAGGCCTTTTCGCCAATTCTACGATTAGCCTTGCCATGCAGGAGAAGGCATCATGGGGCAAGTCAAGATTATTTGATGAAATAGACCGTGTCCCTACTCCTCCTATGTCACCTACATCATCTTCCAGATATGAGCATGAATTTTTCCACATTCCTTCCAAATATGTTGCTATTCTAAGCAAGGGGTTAGGTGCCTTGGAAAATAACCTAGAGAAAAACCTGAAGCTGGCTAGGGTTGCTAAAGTTATCAGTAAAATAAAGTATATGGTAGGAAAATACTGAACAGGCATAGAACTCTTGGCTAGTCTCACCGGTCTAGCCGAAGTGAGCACCCCTTCGAACCATGGTAGCATGATACGAGGTGGACCCTTCGAAGAGCATGAGAGATAGTTAGGATTATTGATTCCTCCCACATGTGTGTACATGGCTAACATGGTCCCTTTGATTAGTATCCCTGCTGCTTACGAAAGTTTTGAAACTGTTAAAGTAAACAGAAACCCTATGGGTTTCCATCTCACCCCTCCTAGCACCCCTAGCAGTGGGGGATTCAACGAGATGATTGGTGGGGGCTTTGGTGGTGGTAGCTTTTGTGGTAGAGGTGGCACTAGAGGAAGTGTTTATGGAAAAGGTCATGGTAGTGGCAGTGGCTCTGGTGGAGGCCATGCTGGTGGTGGTAGCATGGACATTGGTTCTAGTGGCAGTCACGATGGCAATTTTGATGGTGGCTCTGGTGGTGGTTCCACTAGTCATATATCTTCTAATGACCCAATTCTGAATACCTTGATTCAAAATATGGGGAAGATGTAGAACCAGCTAGTGAACCTTTCCCAAGCTTTTTCCTAGCCTATCTTCCAACCCTTCTTCTGACATAGTCCATTATTGATAGAAATTCTAAACACTCCTTTCCCGCAAGGGATGGAGATTCCTAAATTCAAGAAATACGGTGGAAAAGGAGACCCACAAACACATGTGTCTGCCTTTAATGCCTTGTAAACCAATTTCTTCCATCACAATGCATTGATGGCAAAACTATTCCCCTAATCTCTCAAAGATACAACACTCGATTGGTATTGTTCCTTGCCCAAAAATTCCATCTTTACATTCGATCATCTTGTGAACTATTTCCTATGACAGTTCGAAGCCAACATTGGACCTGAGATGGCCTTCTCTAACCTTGTCTGATGTAAACAAGGGGATAATGAGAAGATTATCGATTTTATAGTGCGCTATCAAGCACTCTTTTCATAAATCTCATACCCATTATTGCACTCTGATGTGCAAAAGGTGTACATAGGGAACTTACAAAGGCATTGGCAAGAGAAGTTTGCCCTTATGAAATACCCTTCTTTCTTTCATTTGTGTGCGACCCTATGGGAATACCAGTAGATGGTGGTTTAGTCCGAGGGACCTTCCTCATGCTCTCATCCTAAAGGGAAGTTCATCGTATCAATCTCTGGAAAAGGAAAATCCATTGCAAATGTAGTAAACACTATGGATAACAATGGCCTAAGACACAACCGAAAATTGACAAAGTTATCAAAGTCTTAATCCTCCATCTTACAAAATTTTTTGAAGGATAAGGTCATTAACATGCCAAGCCCTAAACCCATTATGGAGCCTTACCCTAGCTAGTATGAATTAAATGCCTATTTTCAGTACCATCGAGTTAATGGACACGATGCCAAACATTGCATGCGCCTATTTCATGAGATATAGGATCGCATCAAGGATGATACTATTTGTATCAATGGAAGAAAACAAAATAAAAACAAATCAGTGGTGAAAGAAAATAGTGAATTGCAAATATACATGGACCCGTTTCCATCGCATTTTTCTAACATGATTATTGATCCCTTTGATTCGGTTAATCAACCCGAAGCATACATGAACATGGCTACTATTACACCTTATCCTCATCTTGCAACCAGTTCACCGGATATAACATTCACTTTGCAAGATGTATCGACAAATGATAAACCTTCTTCACTATACATTGTCACTCATCTCAATGACAACATTGTGATGAGGGTCTTAGTCGACCCCATGAGTAGGGTGAAAGTCATCATGGAGGATACTCTATTTTTGAATTCCTTGCAAAAGGAAGAATATGAAAAAAAAACAATTATGTCATCCGTACGCATGATGGCCTTGCTCTTAAACCCTATGGATCAATAATGTTGTCCATCTTGATTGGACCTAGGAATGTAGACATGATTTTTGATGTTATTCCTGAGTCGGACCTATTCAAGGTGAAGCTAGACATACCCTGGCTAGCTTCCATGAAGGGGATCACCTCTATAATTCATAATTGCTTAAAGTTTTCCCATGAAGGTGTCATGCACGTAGTGCATGACACTGGATTCTAGCCTGTGGTATCTTGTGGGGGATATTCATTGGATCACTTTTGGCCCACCCCGGTTGGTCCACTTCCTCCAAGAATGGACCTACTTTACAAGAACTATGTAAAGTATAAAACTAGGGGCAAGGGACAATTGAAACTAACCCTTCCCATAGTAGAATAGCTAGATACCTCCTCTTCCTAAAAGGGAAAGGAGAAGCTTGCTCCTTCTAGAGCTACCTCATCCACTCCTCTTTCTTGGGAAGAGTATTGAATGAGAAAGCCTAGCCTTTACCCCTTGAGTCTGATGGTGCGTGATTGGTGTAGACCCAAGATCAAGATATCAGATCTCCCTACCAAGCCTCTTGGACCTTGGTACTACTTGTATGGTAGGTAGAAAGCCTCCCATGGAGAATCATCTACACCCTGGCCTCTATGGCCTCCTACCACCCTTGCTTTTGAAGAAGTGAATGAGAAGAGTCCCACTATTGAGGTGTTAGAGTTGACTCCCCCCACCGTCTCTGAACCTATCCCTCCACTAGAAACAACTATGGAGGACACTCCCATGGTTGAGCAGGAGCCTTTTTCTCATTTGCAACCTCCAGCCTCTAGTTCAAAGAGTCGCAAAAATTGTCTTGCACACAATCGCAAGAGCCAATGAAAAGATCTCTTGGCAGAGCAGGCCACCTTATAGAGGAAGGAAGAAGAGATGGTTTCCCCTATTTCAAGGCCTTCTGCCAGATACTCCTCTCTCCTTCCCTCTGTTCCCATTCAAAACAGCTTTGCATCACTCCCAACTTTTGCTACGAGTGAGAATACACCTAACCCTTGAATGGTGCGGGTGTTTATCACTCCTTCCATGGAGCTACCCTTGTTGACATCCATTCTGGATGTCCCACCTTTTTTGAAGCCCATAGATATGATTAATACCTCATTCATATTTATTGTGGTTCTTTCATCCTCTCCCTCTACCCTTCTTGCCTCGTCTGTGGGAAGATCACCCCTCCGACGAAGAAGAAGGTAGCTAGAGTTGTCCCTCCAACAATGAAGGATGTAAAAGGAGATCACCTTCTTCAAAAGGTGGCCCCATGCTAACTTGCTTCATCCTAGTAATGGAACTAGTCCTGGCCTCCCCTAGGTTCTTCATCACTCTTGGATTGCTCAGTGAGCTTAGCTATGAACCTCAAGTGCAAACTCCTCCATCCATCGAGGCGAAACATGGAACTCCTGTTAAGTGTATGTTTAACTTGGTGGATGAATTTTTGACACTAACAACGATCTTTTTGATGTCTTTGACCTTGGAACCATAAGAGTTGAGCGACAAAGACCTTGGAGTTCCTTCTTCCTTAGCCCTTATTGCGGGAGGGTCGAAAGCTCCTCCCCTTAACATTCCACCACTACAGGCTTGTCCTCCTTGCCCATACAATGATATAGAGTGGGAATTTGATGACCTCTTGGTTGACCAGTGTTAGGGGGATACCTCTTGTTTAGCTTAAAATTAAATATGTGTGTTGTGATGTGTTCCCCCGTGATCGTGCTATATGTTCCTGGATGACCCTCGTCATCCCTGTTGGTGCTTGGATACAGATGTGGTATTTGTCTTGTAAACCTTCTTCTATGCGTATCATCATTCTTCCATTTTTGTGATTGTCTTTTGGTAAATTAGGGACGATGCAAAGAGTTGAGAACATTTAGGCTTCCCTTCCATGTTGACCTAAATTTTTATTTTTACTTTGTCTTCTTGTGCATACCTCACATGGCCTTATATAGTAGGGGGTTGATGACAGTTCATTTATATACTATTATTATACTTATATATATATATATGAGTAGTTCTAACCTTGAAATATCAAGCTACCCCTATGCCCTTTGTTTGTGTTCTCTTTCCTTTTGCTTTGCCTTTATCTTTCTCTCTTCTTTTCTTGAGTTGTCCCTCTCATGTGTGACAACACCACCTTTTACATTGCCTCGATCTTCAAAAATGCATTCAAGGCCAACAAATCTATTCTTAAGATCCGTCACACACTTCTTTGATAGAATTACATTCTCAACTTGAAACCCTAATGAAACATGTTTCCTTCATCACAGGTTCTTAAAGAAAGGACTTGATACCTTCCTCCAAAGTGGGAACACCTTTGATATTCCCCTCATGTGCGAGCATATCCTTCCTTTTGAATTCCTTGATGAAGTGAACATCTTTGAAAATGATTCCTTGATGATGAATCGATTCAAGAAAGAAGGAACTAGCTTTTGAATAGCACGTCCCTTGAGTCGACCCTTTATTTTCACCTCGGGTTCCCAAGGGACCCCTTCAAAATTCTTCTTTATGACATCTAGCTTGAGGGCAACCCGACTAGACCTGTTTCTTATATTTGCGTCTACATCGAGGGAAGCCTGACTAGACCTATTTTACATCCTTTCGTCTAGCTTGGGGGCAACTCGACTAGACCTGCTTCACATATTTGTCTCTATCTTGCAGGCAGCCTGACTAGTCCTCGCTTTCAAACAATGCATCTCTTGAGTGGAGCCCTCTTTCTTTTGAAGGGTTCACGAGGGAGCTATTTGAAATTCTTCCAACTTGATGATAGTTTGCATGGTTGGTTGCTTACTAGCCTAGGCGGCCACTTCCTGATGTGTTCTATTTTTAGGTAAACATGTCGCCACTCTCTAACTCTATTGAGTCCACCTTTCTAGATCTCCCTCATGTGAAAGTTCTTGTGGGATACCTTCCTTGCAGATCCGCGGGTCTATAAGGCACTTTTCTTAGTCTCCCTCATGTGAGAGTTCTTGGGGGATACCTTCCTTGCAAGTTTTTGGGTCTGTAAGGTGCTTTCCTCGGTTTCCTTCATGTGATATTTCTTAGAGGATACCTTCCTTGTAGGTCCACAGGCCTGTAAGGCACTTTCTTTCTTTAGCTTCATAGTTCTACGGAGTTATGAATTCCTTTTTCTATCCTTCACTCTCAAGTTTTCCAGATTGTGGTCTACTTCCTTGACAGTTTAGGTATGTATTTCTAACCTTGCTACTTCTTCCATCTACTTTAACAAAGCACTCATTAGTATTTGTGCTCGCTAAAGTGGGGGGAAAATGTGTAGGAGAAAATTTGCACCCCTAATGCAAATTCCCCTTTTACCCTTCTCCACTTTAGAAAACCAAATACGAAAGCTTAAATCCACATAAGCCCATTGTCCTCATTCAACTTGGCACCTATTTTGAGCATTGATGGGGGAATAACTATCACGGACACTTGCCCGATGCATAGGTGTCCACACAACATGCTTACATCCCTGGCAGATTCCTATGGCTAGAGTCTACATAGGCGTTACACTTCCCATTTGAAGTTCAATTGTAACACCTCCCTTCAGTTTACCAACCCAAATATGGAAATTTTATTCATCTCTCCTTTAAATTCACTCACCTTCATCCATTTTCAAGCTTCTTCACAATCTCCAAAAGAATTCTAGAATTCACTTCAAGCATTCAAGCACATTCTTACACTCCATAGCAGCAATTCCATCACTTCATCACTTCAATAGAGAAAGTGCAGGACAACACCATTGCAGCAGAGGCTTGAGTTCCTCTCATTTTCTCCCTCATCAGCCTTGAGTGCTCTTGGTGGAGGTGGTAAGCTCTCTAGTTCCCTTGTCTATTACTTGGTTGAATTAGCACAGTACACAATCAAAAATGGTCACAGTTAATCAAGCCTATTAATTAATTAAATATGATTTATTTAATTAATAATCTTTTAAATTCATCTACATATAAATAAATTTAATTATTTATTTATATCGTTCACTTTCTATATTCTTCTAATTTAATTAAATAAATAATTTTATTTAATTATTATCATCTTCCTCTTAATTAATTAAATATATTTCACAATTTATTTATATTAGTTATCATAAGTTTAAATTTACAATTTAAATGATAATTCTTCTCTCCACTTAATTAAATATTCTAAAAAATTTAATTAGAAGCTTTTTTTCTCAACATAATTAAATATTCTAAAAATACTTGATTAGAAGCTTTCTTTTCTCCACTTAATTAAATATTCTAAAAATATTTAATTAGAAACTTTCTTCTTTTCATATTTAATTAAGTATTTTATTTATTTAATTAAAGCGATTTTATCATCTCTCACACATAATTAAATATTATTTATTTAAATTATGGAAGCTTCTAATTCTTTGTCACATTAAATTAAATAAATTTATTTATTTAATTATGGATTTTTCCTCAACTATCAACTAACTCTTCATAAATGAAGTGCACAAATGGCAAATTTCCTTCATTTTTGAATGAAAAAGGTTGTATAAGAGGAAACGTCTCCCATCTTTCTCTCAACCTTCCATCTTTTTCTCAACTTCTTAATCTCTCACCATTCACCTTGATAGGTTTGAATTCAACCGTTGATCTTGGCCAACTAGATTCTTGACTTCAAATATCTATAAATACAACCCTCTTGTGAGTTGAAAAGGATCCTAGATTTTGTGAATTTAGCATAATCATTATAGTTGCATTCAAATCAGCATCTTAGCATAATCATTTTCAAATTCATAGCATTTTAGTTCTTCAACTTCATAGCTTAAATCATTTAGCAAATAGACATGCATGCTGCATAAAATCTCGTTCCCCTAAGTTGTCATTTCAACAAGCTCCTGCTTACACCAACTGAGAGCCAGTGACTTGCATTGAATCCTTGGAGATAGAGGACAATGAGTCTCATTTGAAGGAGCTACTATTATTTAGAGTTTTTTTAATCTTTTTAATTAGTTTCATTCAATATAATATTTCATTGGTGTGTTATTTTATCTGTTTAGTTAGACCACTTATTCTCACACACATTTTTGGCACCCACCATGGGACTTTGCCCCATTTTTAATCTTTTTACTATAGGTTTTTCGATAGGTGATAGATTGGAGCTTCGGTTTAGCACATACGAGCTCTGTTTTAGCGTATTTACAGTCTGTTTTAGTGCATTTGCAGTCTATTTTAGCACATCTATTTACCGTTTTAGCACATCTGTGTTTGATCTTTTAGCACATTTGTCAGATCTTTTAGCATATTTGTAGGTTCTTTTAGCGCATATAGAAGTGTAAAAGAACAAATCCTGATTCTGATGGCATCCGCGAACAGAGGATTTTCAATTCATTTTTAAAGTAAAATGAAGCAATCCTAGGCTATTCACATAAATATGGAATTAACCAATCCTAGGATAGTCACCAAACATCATTTTTTGCTTGGTTAAAATGAATCCAATGTTTGTTGTGAAGCAAAATCTTCACTTAGCATAGAAAATTTTCATTTGGATCTAAAATTAACCATTTGTTTGTTGTGATTGTTGGGTAATAGGTTTATGCTCTCCCCTTTACTGGGTGACCAAAACACCAGACTTACCTTTTTCATTTTATGCAATTCATGCTTTGTTACATCCTTTAGAAGGCCTATCGTAGTGGGAAAATGTATTCACCCTACGGGAACAACCTAAGTGGGAACAACCAAATCCAAGTTTTCCAACCCACTCTAATCAAAAGTGAATTTTGGGAAAACCCATATTCAATGGAAGTGAGCAAGATAACCATCGCCAAAATATTTGTTCTAAAGATTGGGAGGTCTCCTAAGGGAGTTTATTTATTGACATGCCAAACGGATACCTTTATTATGAACCATAGTGTAGAAAGCCAACTGTATCAGTATCAAAACATCATATTAAACACAGTGCAAGGGGAGGGAAGAATTTTCCCCCAAGACACTCACCATATAATTGCCATGGATTGTTTTCTCAAGGGATCAAGAAATCTAACCTTGAGTATGCACCTGGAAAAGACAAACACATGAGCACCCTCTAAGGGGTGACACGACTGTGTGATTTGACGCAATTTTAAGATGTGGGTTGTGGTTCCTATGATGACCTATTTGACAACTAAGAGTGAGTCTGTTTGAAGTGTTTATTTTGTTCAATACCTGTGAAAATATCAAGAACATACACTCTTTGTTTAGATTTTGGGATTTGCAAAACAACTGTTTTCTATTGTATGCCATGTTTTTCACATTTAAATTAGATAAATATCATCCAAAAACATTAAACTATCAAAACATGTATGTCTCATAACAGTAATTGGATAGTTTAGTACATCCTTGGTCTATTTTGGTGCATATGTGCTCTATTTTGACGCATTTATGCTCTATTTTAGCGCATCTGTGTTCTATTTTGGTGCATTCATGCTCTATTTTAGTGCATCTGTGCTAGAGCAAAGCACATTCATGCTTTTTTTTAGGGCATTTGTGCTCTGTTTTAGCGCATACCTGCAACAGTCTAGCGCATAGGTTGGATATTTTAGCACATTTGCTGAAAACTTTAGCGCTTCTGTATCCCGAATCTGGGTAATTATCTAACACCCAAGAATCTGCCATCTTAGTCTAGTCTTTTTCTATACTCAGGGTTTGGAAGTCTACAACTAGGTATGTGCAGGATCATCATGGAAAAAACAGGCCCTTAAGTGGCAAATTTTTTAGAAAAATCAATACAGTAGTACTTAAATTCAAGGGAAAAAATAAGAAGTAGGTGTCTGTCTGACCACCCTAACCACATTAAAATGATAATATTTTTTTATAATAATTTAGATATAATTAGAGGACTCATGTCCCAATGTGATGCATATTTTTTTGTAATTTTTTTCCAAGTAAATAATTATTTATAAAAAATTTATGACAACTTAAAAAATATATAAAGAGTCATATGTCTTACGACCTTAACTTGGTCAAAACTAAAAAACAAACATTTTTTTACTTTTTCATATTATAGTATGTGAAGCATAGAATGTGACACATGTTTGGGATTCAAAAAAAATGATACCATTTAAAAGCTATAGATGTTTTTCAATCAGCCTAAAAATTAGGACTTTAGTTGTAATTCAATAGAAAATGAATAATAATTACTTATTAAATTCAAATTAAAGCATAATTTATATTGGTGGAAATTTGAGAATCTCCTTTAAAAACCCTTTTCGTTTCATCAATTTTGGGTTAAAAAAAAGACGTCAGCCACATACCCATCATATTGCCACCTTTTGGCCCATCATTATCCTACACATACCCAACTTTTTTCAAGAAGTCACTAGAGAAGAAGATTAAGAAGCCAAAGAAATCTCTTAGTTATAAGAAGTTATTGAAAAAGAGGAAATTTTTATACCAAATTCGAAAGGTCTTGCTTGAACACAGAACCTTTATTCATCAATATCATGAATTTGTTAGAGGTTTCACTGACGATTATGTTGTAGAACAATTATACTCACGAGCTTTATTTCAAAGAAGAGCCCTTTCTCAAAGACAAATCATAGTCAGCATATTCATTCCTCTTACATTCCCCAACCTACAATTGGGTACGCTACTCATCCCAATCAAATTTTGCAATATAGAGCTTAGGGGACATTAGGCATTTATCAAAATCCTTATTTTTACAAAGCTATGAGAAAACCTCACAAAGTGAAAAATCATCTTTATTTTTTATCTTTGGTTTAATTCCCACAAATAGGATCATCATCCTTTCAATTAGGGAATCACGAGCTAAAGATTATAAATCTCATAAGTCATAGAATCTTCATTCTATTCCAACTTTGATACCCATCAAAATTGTGCTATTTCATTCTTTTGATCAAAGTTAGTGGAAATTTGGAAAAAGATTATGCCTGTTGTCACAAGATCTTGAAAGCACATAGAAGGAGATGAAAGGGAAAGTACATTAAGAAAAATGGGTGATAATAGTGATAGGGAAGAAAATCCCTTTCATAATTCAAATACTGAGGAGATAACAGAAGAAAAGCTCCAAGAAGCAGAACAAGATCCCCGATTCCATACTCTCATGGAAAGAGTTTTAGAACAAAACAAGGAAAGATATTTCCTTTCACTAGCTAATCAAGGAGCTAAGTTACCCGATGATTTCAACATGGAAGGGCTTAGAGAAAATCCTGAAACCCCTCTTAATGATTTTAGTGCTCTTACTCAACAGATAAAAGCATTGCAAGGGAAAATAAAGGAAATCCAAGGGGGTACAACAAAGAAGTATGGTTTGGATGATATATGTCCATATCCATTTGACAAGAGTCTTCAAATGATTCCTTTTCCAAAACATTGCGAAATCCCAAAGTTTGATAGGTATAATGGGAAACGGACCCCATTGAACATGTGAGGGATTTTTGAAATATGAGCTTAGAATTTTCTCATGAAGATACCTATTTAATGTGATTGTTTCCACAAAGTCTGGGTGGAAAATCCTTGGAGTGGCTTTCCAAGATCACTCCCCCCATTAGAAAATTTGAGGAATTAATAAATAAATTCATATAAAAATACTCCTACAATATCCAACACCAGATAACCATGCTTGATTTGTGTAAAGTGAAACAAAAGGTAGGGGAATCCTTCACCACATTTTTACAAAGATGGAGAAGGGTGTTTACCAGATACTTTCATCCTGTTCCTAAAATGGAAAAGATGAAGATCTTTATTGACGGTTTGAATCAAGAGATGAGTTATAGGATAAACCTTCATTGTCCTCAATCATTTGAAAACTTGATTGAAAATGCAATTACCATTGAAGGTGCCTTGGTCAAGCGTGGAGTTCTGAAACTTGGTAAAGAAGGTCCAAATTCATACAACAACAACAACAACAAAACCAATAGTAACAACAATGACAAGTCATGATTTTGGACTCAAAATAAAAATGTTGTGAATGATAGCGTAGTAGATGCTAACAACATGAATATAAAGCCTATAGTTCTAAATATACCGGGGCTTCAACGTAGCAATAATGCTGGAAATTCTAGTACCCAAGGCAATAATTCCAATCAAGGAAACGTGACCAATAATCATGGAAATAATCTTGGCAATAATCAAAATTTGAATGTTCCCAAATCTCAATTTTTCTCAAATCGACAGAGTTTTACTTCCTTGGGCCAATCTTTGGAATCCATTCTTAAAGAACTATTGAATCAAAATTCTATCACATTTCTGCCACAAAGAGATTATGACCCTCAAGTTAAACTACCATTGTGGAATGACTCATAGTTTTGTGAATATCATAGGTGTAAAGGTCATAAGACAAATAATTGCCAAGGGTTAAAGAATATTTTTAAAGATTTGATTGATAATCGTACCATCATGTTTAACGGACATAATGCCAATGATGACCATCAAGAATTCAAGGATACTCTCCCCAAATATCAAAAAGGTGAACCTTCGGGTGACAAAGGCAAGAATGTTAATCATGTCTATGCCACCATTATCAATCATATTTATACAAATGATCAGCAAATCAATGCTATCATAATCAAAGGTAAACAAGAATACCGAGAGGTCAACACTACAACAAGGGGACAAGCCAAAATCATTGTAAAATGAAGTTCATCCAAGGTGACAATTCCCCCTCCAAGTCAATACAATTTGGTCGATCAACTATGAAAAACATCAGCCCAAATTTCTATCTTGGAGCTCTTAAAATTATCACCTGCACATAAGGACATTCTGGAAAGAGCACTTGTCAACACAACTATGTCTCCTGATTTGGATATCAACAAATTTTAAGCCATGGTGGGACACTTGTCCTCATCCACATGTTTATCCTTTACTGAGAAGGATGACTCATCCATGACCCATCTGCATAATTCATCACTTTACCTAGAGGTCATGGTTCATAAAGCCTGAATTAGACGAGTCCTAATAGATGGGGGAGCCGGATTGAACATTTGTACTTTGAACTTGGTCCTTGCTTTGGGATATTCAAAATAATATATAGATCCATGAAGGAAAATTACAATCAGGGCATACGATGATGAGGAAAGAGCTTCCAAAGGCCTCATCATGTTACCAATCAAAGTGGGACCTATTGTGAAGAATACCTTTTATCAGGTTCTAGATCGACATCTATCCTATAACATACTCTTGGGTCACCCATGGATCCATGAGATGCAAGCAATGCCATCCACTTATCATCAATGCTTGAAGTTTCCATATGATGGACAGGAACTAAAAATATCGACTGATCACATTAGCATTCAAACTTGTTCTAATCTAAGAGCAATTGAGGACACACTCGTCCCACATAATAGAGAGGCTTTGGCCATTCCTACCTCAAAATAAAATGAACAAGCATGAGAAATGATAAGTAATTTTGGCACTAAGTTAAAAATGAAAGATAATGGGGTGGGAGAATATTCCTTATGTCTCTCTAATCTACCCATATCTCCAAGATCCCATGGTCAAAGATCAACATCCATACAACAGGCTACAATAGCTTTAGCCTCAGCTTCAGTTCCCATTACCAAGTTTGATGGAATATTTATCAAAGAAAATGAAATGGAGGATAGAGCTATCCTTGATTGGCTCTATAAAGATAAAGAAGAATCAGTACAACATGTCAACTTACCCAAAGAGAAATATGGAAAAGGTTATGCAATAATGCAACAAATGGGTTATGAAGGAAATGGCCCTATAGGAAAAAGAAAGGAGGGTATTGCTGAACCTATCCAGCTGAAAACAATGCACCCAAAGGATAAAATTAGGTTAGGATACGGTGAGGATACAAAACAAGAATTAGTACAAAGAATATTCAATGAGGAGTTAGCTGAAACAATTCAGACATTGACTCCAATGAATATGAGTGGGACACCATCTTTGATGATAAATTATGGAGATATAAATAGGTGGATGTCATACAAAAATTCACACCCACATTCATACAAGGGGAAAGCTCAAGGTCTCTACTTGATTACATTCTACTAAGCGATCATGATTCAAGTGAAGACAATTCGATTCAAAGTGAGATAGATCATCAACAAGAGGATACCATTCTAGATTTTTCCCATAATGAAGTTGATGATAGCATCATGAACCTAATGGCTAGTGACCTTACTCAACCTAATGATCCATTTCCTTTAGTCCATCCTGAATTCATTGATTGGGAACAAATTGCACCAATTGATATCCCAACTTTTACAAATGACGAAACCATCATAAACTTCCTTTGTTCATCCCAATCAGAGACAAGTTCCACCAGCGAATCACAAGATCAAAGTTTTTGATAGGAAAATGCCAAGTTTCTTAGCTATGAAATTAATAACATAAAAGAAAGATCTAATGGTGAAAACCTAACAAAGGCAATATTAGATCATGAAAAGAGAAAAATAAAAAGTGTATTTAATGGTGAAAACCTGTTAAAGGCACTGGAAGATGGGAAAATTGACACTCTCCCATAACATTATCAGGAAAGGTCTTCTATTCTAATAGAATCCACATCGGCTATCAATTTAGGTATTGTGGAGCAACCCAAAATCTTGCAATTGGACGCATCATTAACATAAGAGGAAACCCCAGGGTTCATAGAATTTCTCAAGAACAATCAAATCAATTTTGCATGGTCCTACATGGATATGCTTGGATTAGACCTTGATCTCATCATGCATCATCTATCTATCATGCCGGGGGAAAAACCTGTGAAGCAGAAACTTAGAAAAATGCATCCACATGTTGCATTATTGGTTAAGGAGGAGTTAACGAAGCTTTTAGATGTCGGATTCATTCGGTCTATTGAATATGCAGAATGGATCTCCACTATCGTACCTATATCAAAACCAAATGGAAGAATCATAATTTTTATAGATTTCATGGATTTGAATAAGAGATGCCCTAAGGATGATTTCCCTCTACCAAATATAGATATGATTGTAGATTTGATTGTTGGCCATGCTATGTATTCGCTAATGGATGGATTTTTGGGATACAACCAGATAAATATTGCACCTAAAGATCAGGATAAAACAACATTTACATGTCATTGGGGTACATATTGCTAGAATTTAATGTTGTTTGGATTCAAGAATGTAGGAGCTACCTATCAATGAGCAATGACTACCATTTTCATAAAAAAATGTAGACATTCATGGAGGATTATGTTGACGATATTTTAACCAAATCACACACAAGAGAAGAACATTTAGATATCTTATTATGAACCCCTAAACCTGCAAATGCACAAGAGCAACAAACATGTTAAGTTGTTAGATCAAATGCATGCAAACAAGTATGAGAGATTCCCCATGAAATCCATCTATTTAAACTAAAATTAGGAAATGAAGAACACAATACAAGAAATGAAGTTAAATCCTAATTAAGCCAATAGATTAGTAATCTCATGGGGGAATTTGTGCCAATGAAGTGTTGCAATTGGCCCTTTCCCAATTCCTAAGTTGCAATGTTGAGTGATTGAGCAATGATAAAATCTCCCAAAGAGATTTGAGCATAACCTTGTTACAATATTTTGAAGATGATGAATGGTTGAGTGAAATGGGAAAAATTAGCTCTCAATGTGAAGAGAGTAACTTTGCATGAAGATTGTCGATGAGAAATGAGGAGAGAAGCCTCCAATTTATAACTTTCAATTTGGAAGAGAAAGTAAGATTTGACCAATGTGGGACTAACTTTCAATCCAATGGTTGAATGCCACATGTCATGATGTGAATGGTTATTGGTTGTGCACATTTTGACCAAAGTGCCAATAAATGTATTTATTTTGAATTTGAAATTATGAAATGACTTGTTGAAGAGGGAAGGGAAATAAAGTTAATGTCACTTGGCTCAAGGCAAAGGACATGTAAGAGGTCTTAAATGCTTTGTTGGAAGGACCAAGTCCACTTGGTCTTTTTGAATTCAAATGAGGGAATATTCCCTTTTGATGCCATGTGAGGAAAAATAGAGAATTAAATAAATCAAAGTAATTGATTTACTGTGCAACTTGCATTTTCTAGAGGATTTTAATGAGAGGGATTAACTTAATCATGTTTTTGATTAATTTAATGAAGAGTTATATGATATGACAATTTAGACTTAAATAGATTAATTAATTTAAATCAGAATTGAGAGGAAATGATTTATTAAATAAATGATTTGATTTATTTAACTCAAAGAGGAATATGTTAGATTAAATAAAATAAGGTTTAATTTATTTTATTTAATAAGAGGACTTTAGAGAATTTAATCAAATAAAATGATTTATTTAATTAAACCAGAATGTAAGGTTGATTAAATTAAACCGATTAATTTAATGAAAAGGAGGTGATAGACCAGATCAGATGAATAATGATTCATTAGATTAAGAGACTAAATTATGATGAAATGTTGAGAGTATGATTCTGGAGGAAATGATGTTAGTTATCAGGATCAAGTGTGCCAAACCGGAAATATACATTTTCCATGTTTACATTTTGCCCCTCTTTGAAGCAGTGTACTTGTTACATTGATTCAAAGAATAAACTACTATGATCAAAAGTTCAAAATTTTCCCAAATTTTTCAGATGTCCCACTGCTGCCCCTACGAAAGGATAATGCTTGATATTGCCCCCTCGAGAGATCGAACAATTTTTTTTATTTTTTGGATGATATCGTGAAAAAAAGAGATGGCAAAGTGTTCAACAGGCCAGAAATGCCCCAGAACGCCTAAAAATAAGTTAAAACACCAAAAAAAAGATGTAACATGACCCTCGGTTGGATGAAAATGGAATTGGGGGACCAAAACCCTAGTTGGAAGGTCAAATTAGTTCAAAAAAACCTAATTTTCAAGCTTAAATAGACCTCAAGGGGTCACTTTCAATACATTTACAATCTTAAACCTTCGAACATTTGACACCTTGAGCTCTGAGTTTTGGTCATGATGGCACAATGACAACTTCCTTTGCACGTGTCAGAGCGGGTACGAGTACATCAACGACCAGTCGCTGCAGGACCTGTGGTATGTACCCCTATCCAACTTTTATTTTTCTCGTTATTCATGCATTAATTAGGGTTTAAGTTTGATCTAGGCGGCATAGCGTGATATAGCACCATGGAAAGTGCAAAGTCAGGGCTGCGCGGTCCTATATAGAACCGCTTGTGCATAGAGCACTGTGTCGTGCAGTTTAGGTTTTTAGGGTTTCGGTCACCAAACTTGGGCGCATGCACAAATAGCTTTGTGTGGCGCAGTTTATCAAAATGGGGTGCCAAAGTCCACTGTGCGGCATAGCTTGGAACATTACAAACTATGCCATTTTTTAGAACAGTGCCTTTTTTGCTATTTGAAAAGTGAAATGCGATATGGATAGCAGATTTTCCTTAGGTAAACTGACGCTGTATCCTTCCTTGTACAAGAGCATCATGAGGTCATTCATTCGAGGGAGCATCAGTGGCTAGTACTTGAGAGATTACAGGATATGCACATATATCTCCAGGAGTAGCTTGGGATGCTTGGTTTATGGCACGTTGCATATGTTCATAATGTTCGAGCACATCTGGATATGATGCATGCCTTGGCTGAGCGCTGGCACAATGAGATGTCATCCTTTTATCTTCCTACTGGTGACGCCACCATTACTCTTGAGGATGTCTAGCGCATCTTACGACTACCCATTCATTGAGTTCGAGTGATCTATGATCTATAGGAGAGTAGGGATGCCTGCTTTGGTGTTATGGGTGTTGACGAGCTTATCCTTTGTGATGGTCAGATAGATTTGGAGCGGTGTCGGGGTATAGCCCCTACTGACAAACTAATTGTGGCTACCATTATTTCTCGTCCTGTAACTCCTGATCGGCGTGGCTGATATTTCAGTCCAGGTTGGGGATTGGCATGGCAGCAGATGTGCATTCGTCGAGAGTGCTTTGTATGGGCACCAGTATTGATGGCCTCATTGTACAGAGATTTGCATGAGTTTTGCTATTTGGATGGTCAGGCTCTTGGGGCCGGATTGACCCTTCTACACATTTGGGCATGGGAGGGGATCCTAGTGCTTTGCCCGATTGTGACACCACTTGTTATAGATATTGATGATCACGTGGTATGGTGGTATGGCGGGGCAGAGATTCACTTTACCCACATGGGTACAAATGGTATAGCCCACTAGTGGTGGGTTTTGGATGAGATGACAGTGTTCATATGGAGGTCGTGGATGGGTATAGGATCATGGTACGATCATGCTCAACAGCTTTTCTTTGCTCTCCAGGATAGGTTCATGCAGGGCCGAGAGCATACTATGATAGAGAGGTACCTTCTTGACAGGGTAGCCAGATAGTTTGGCAAGATGCAAGACATGCCCGACGATCATTACATGGCACTCTTCACCCGTAGCGCAAAGGAGACAACATGGGGCCCACCTATTCTAGCAGTTGGGGCAGTGTCCTCATTTAGATAGTTAGTGGCCCGACTGTGGCCATATGATCAGGGGCCAACAGATGCAGGGGTGAATCCAGTGTATAGGGCATGGTTCCAACCTCCATTGAGATTGACAGTTCCTCATACAGTGCTTCCACGTCGGAGGGCCAGGGCAGGGCAACAGGCAGAGGTCGGGGAGGTCTGCCACCTGCTCAGCAGTCACCTCTGAGAGACAAAGCACAGGATCCAGTAGGACCGGATGGGTAGCCTCAGGTGGTACCACAACACTAGCTAGTAGCATAGCCAGTGGGATAGCCAGATCCTCGGGATGCCCTGATTCAGCAGCTACAGGGCCAGGTACAAGTTCTGACAGCTGAGCGAGATGAGGCCCGGTAATAGGTTGTTGCAGTTACAGCCGAGAGAGATCAGGCACGATCCGAGAGGGATCAGGAGATTGGTCAGCGCAGACAACTAAAGAGTGTAACCTCCACATCCCAGGGCTAATCAGTCGACATTTGAGAGTACAGAGAGGCCATCAGAGAAGCTGAGTATTATCAGCAACACTACCGACAAGTAGTGCCATCAGCTAGTAGAGTGCCATATTTCTCCCAGCAAACAAGAAGGCAGCCGTCGAAGGATCACGGTGACTGATAGGTGAGGGAGAGTAGTAGCCAGCAGGGCTAGCCCTTTTGATCACAGACAGTTTGGCATTTTTGATTTATAGGCTGCACTATTTTGGCCTTATTGTACCATGTATTCTATGCATATTTTATCTAATGTGTATCATAACAGTGTATTTTTTGATGATATATATGAGATGATTAGTCTTTTATGATATATATGGATGCATTCTAGATGTGATGCTATGAGATGTTTCTATTTTTATGCTTATGTGATGCAATGTATGTAATGGATTCATTTCTTTTTGTATGTTTTCCATGCTTTTTAATGATGATCCTATGGATGTAATGTATGTTAATGATGGTGTAATGATATGCAAATGGTTATGTATGATGTAATGCTTTCTTAAGATGCTTAGAATAACAAATTTATATTCTTTTTCACAACTTAAGATAATGATATGATGCAATGTGTTTTTTATGCTAATGATCTGGTGGATGCAGGATGTATGAATTGGCGATGTTTTGATTACTATTATGATACCAAGTTAGTGTGGAAGGAAGATAAAAGAATTTAGAATTAGTTAGGATGGTGATGGTGATTTGCATAGCTAGGAGTTGGTATTTTCAAAGGGTCAATTATGTTATGTTTGATAACACACATAGGTATGATGCATCAAGGTATGAAGGACCAGGATGGCATGTGTGCCTAGTGTGGTGGACTTTGACTCAACAAACAGATAGGAGTATTCTTGTTCACACTTGACAAATTAAACCTTATTCAGAATGCAGTTCAGATATTCTAAATATCTTAGGCCAAAACATAAGAAGGCAAGCCTTCTTATGTGGTCAACAAGACACCTAAAACATCCTCTCTACAAACAAAGCAAAGTATGCATGACAAAGTTACTTTACAAGAGTAACCAACAAGCACAACAGATAAAAAAGATAATAATCCTTGCCCCATTCTTTTCTCTCTAAACTTGTTTTGTTTAGGCATCATCGAGAGGTCCTTGGAATGAGCACAAAATAAGATAAGTCAATAAAAGACCAAATAAAGCAAACCAAACAAGCTAATGTTCTTCATACCACTAGCCAAGACTAACTACTGGGGGGTACCTAATGCTTATGTCCATCGCATGAAAGATTCATCCTAGGACATGTCGTGATCAGGGTTTTGATGGGACTAATTTGGGTGATAAGCTATTGATACTCCGAGTTGACCAACTTGCTTGCTTATTGATCTAGACTTGAGACTTTGACGATTAGGTGTTCACTTTGGAACCTGCTAAACTTGATTTTGATTGCTTCACCAAAGGATGAAGGTGATGATTGACTTTATTAGGAATGATGACTATCACGGGTGAAAGCAAATTGAAATGGATGCACCATTTTGGGTTTTTCTGATATTTTGAGGTTGTTTTTGGTATTTTCACATTTTTCAATGTTTTTGGTATTTTCGAGGTTTAAGACGAAGAGACTAAGTTAAAGACCTATCCTAGGGGTCTCGGGAGCTGATCCATAGATTAGACTTGCCTACTTTATACATGCAAAGACCACGTAGTTCGAATGATGATGTACTTGACTCAATGATGAGATAGACGGGCAAACGGATTGCCAATGCGATGGACGCCTAAAGGACTAACCCTAACTATAAAATAGATGGGAAAATGGATTGCCAATGCGACGGACGCCTAAGGACTGACCTAACTGTCTCGAGGGATGATTAAAGCTCAACCTTGCGTATGTTCAAGCTCAGAGACGGCATAGTTCAGACAAGGTGGAAGACTGACAAGACTCAATGTTGAACTTTTTGAAGATTTTTTGATATTTCGACATGTTTTTGGATTTGTTGATGAATTTTTGAATTTTTTTGAATTTTTTGCATGATTAGGGAGATCACGAGAATATACACGAATCTAATCTAATGCATGTGGGAACATGCCCCCAACATGGTGCAATAGACTACTTCGATGAAGGCAGGATGAACTGACCTTAGGAATATGTCAAGTAGTACTATGGTGGAATATGATATGGGCATCAGCTCAGGCTATGGTATGGATGCGAGCGGATGGGTGGATGGATGATTAATGAAGTGTGATGGAATGGGTGAGTGAGTTGTGTAGGTCCTGGTAGATGGGGAGTGCTTTATTTACACTTGATGCCTGTTTGCCAGGTTTTCACCAAGGTACTTGTCCAAAGTGCCACTGAAGTGGTTTTCACTGGAGGATGATTTTTTTCTTTACTGTTTTCAATCCCTTTTTCTAATTTTTTTTTTGGATTTTTTTGGTTTTTTTTTTTTTGTTGTCGCCAAGATGCCTGTTTGCCAGGCTTTCATCAAGGTAACCATTTTTTCAGGACTTTTTCTAATTGTTTTCGTATTTTCTGATTCTATACCTTGCAAGTTTTTAGGCATAAATTTTTTTGATGTGAGAACTATTCATGGGCTCCTGCAAAGGTTCGCCTTCTAGTGTTGATAACTTATATGCCCCTGATTTATAGCTTGCGGTGATGATGAAAGGTCCCAGCCAATTAGGCTCAAACTTTTATTTTCTATTCGGGTTTGGTACATTCTTTTGGTTTTCTTTTAGCACAAGGTCACCGACTTCAAAGGTGTGCTGCCTGATCTTCCTGTTGTAGCTTCGTTTTAGGTGATTTTGGTAAACTTGTAGATGATTTAGGGCATCCATGCATTGTTCATCCAGTAACTCCAGCTCATTTAATCTTGTAACCTTGTATTCCTCATCTGTGATGAGGTTTTGCAATGATATCCTTAGAGATGAAAGCTTGATCTCGATAGGGAGGATGGCTTCTGATCCGTAGACTAGGAAGAATGGGGTGGCACCTATTGGTGTGTGGATGCTGGTGTGGTAGGCCCACAAGGTAGGATTTAGTTGCAGATGCCAGTCACGACCAGAGTCATTGACTAGTTTCTTAAGGATCTTTGTAATGGTTTTATTAGTGGCTTCTACTTGGCCATTGCCTTGTGGGTAGTATGGGGTGGAAAAGTGGTGTTGGATTTTGACATCCTGGTTCTTGAAGGGTGTCCCGTTATCACAGATAATGGATTGGAGAACACTATATCAATAGATGAGGTAGTTCAGGATGAACTTGGATATCTGTTTACCCGTGATGTAGGTCATGGGAATTGCTTCGACCCACTTTGTGAAATATTCAGTGGTGGTGATAATGAACTTATGGCCATTGGATGAGGTGAGTGAGATTTTTCCATTGAGATCAAGCCTCCATTGGGAAAAGGGCCAAGGTGTAACAATAGGATGTAATTCTTGAGCTGGTGCATGAATGAGGTATCCATGTTGTTGGCACTATAGACACCTTCTGACAAAGTCATGTGCCTCTCTCTCCATTGTCAGCCAGTAGTATTTGGTTCTCGGCAACTTCTTAGCCAAGGTCATCCAACTCAAATGTGAATCGCACGTGCCATTGTGTACTTCAGTTAAAGCAGTCAAGGCCTCCTCAAGTTTTAAGCAACGTAACAAGGTCCCATTGATACTTCTATGGAAGAGGGTTTCTCCTAGGGTAACAAATTGTAAGGGCCTTTTGACAAAGGTTTGCTTTAGGTTTGGGGTAATGTCAGCTAGGAGGATTCCTAATTTTAGGTAAGTGTAAATGTCGTGGTACCAAAGATCACTGGGACCAACGCATTTGCATGCATATTCTGATTCCAGTACCTCAAAATTTGGTATGAGAAGCTTCTCTACAAGGAATTCATGTTTTGAGATGTTGCAAGGGGTATCTAGCAAGGATCCGATTGTTGCCATTGCATCCACTACTTTGTTGTTTGCCCTTGGTATTTGCTCAAAGTTGATGTCGATGAATGATTCCTTGAGGCCTTGTACTACCTTTTTGTATGGTGCGAGCTTATCATCTTTATTTTGGTATTCACCATTGACTTGGTTAATGATAAGCTGCGAGTCTCCATAGACCTTTAATGCCATGATTCGCCACAATGCCACAATTTTGAGACCTATGGCTAAAGCCTCGTATTCTGCAATGTTGTTTGTACAGGGGAATTCCAACTTGTAAGACCTCGGTATGCAATCCCCTTGTGGGGTGATGAAGAACACACTAGCTCCTGATGCATGTTGTGTGTGGGAGCCATCAAAATATAGTTTCCAATGATCGGTTGCTCTGAGATTGAAAAGGGACTCATCTGGGAACTTTGATACGAGTGGGTTGTCTTCATATATTGGAGCCTCTGCTAGCTGATCTGCAATAAATTTTCCCTCTTTTTGCTCAACATACTCAATATCATATTCAGATAGTATCATAACCCATTTAGCCATTATTCGTATAAGCATTGCTTTTGACAATAGATATTTGAGGGGGTCTATCTTGGCAATTAGCTTAATTTGATGAGCTAGCATGTAGTGTTTGAATTTCTGGGCTATAAACACCACTGCTAGGCAAGCTTTTTCTATTGATGTGTAGTTGACCTCATGCCCTACCATAGTTCTACTAATATAGTAAATGGCCCTCTCAGTTCCCTTTTCATCATGTTGGGCTAAAAGGGCACCAAGGGTGGTTGTCATTGCTAAGATGTATAGAATCAATGGTTTCCCTACAATCGGTGGCATCAACACAGGTGGTGTAAGTAGGTATTCCTTGATCTTTTTGAATGATTTTTTGCACTTTTCATCTCACTTGAATACTACTCCCTTGTGGAGTAGGTGTGAATAGGCAATTTGCTTATCGGCCAATTGTGCTATGAATCTTCTGATGGACTAGAGTCTACCTTATAATCCTCTAAGTTGCTTTAGCATTCTAGGTGCTCCCATATCAAGGATTTCTTTTACTTTTGTGGGATCCACCTCTATCCCTCTCATTGAAACTATGTACCCCAGCAACTTTCCTAATTGTACCTCAAAGACACATTTCTTTGGGTTGAGTCTAACCTTGTATTTTTCTAGCCTATCAAATATTTCACTTAGAGTTTGTATGTGATCTTGTCTCTTCTTTGATTTGGCCAATATGTCATCCACATAGTCTTTGACAGTTTTGTGAATCATGTCATGGCTCTTTGGTATGTAGCTCCTGCATTCTTTAACCCAAATGGCATCACATTCCAGCAGTAGGTGCCCCAAGGACATGTAAAGGCCATCTTATGCTAGTCCTCTTTTGCGATCATTATCTGATTGTACCTCAAGAAGCCATCCATTAGGGACAACATCTCATGTCCGACCATCATGTCCACTATCATGTCAATGTTGGGTAGTGGAAAATCATCCTTAGGACATGCTTTGTTTAGATCTCTAAAGTTGATGCTGATGCAGATGCCCCCATTTGGTTTTGAGACTAGCACAAGGTTAGATACCCACTCTGGATAGTCGATCAGGTGTATGAAGCCAACATCTAGGAGCTTTTGTAACTCAATCTTAACAAGCAAGGCTATTTACGGGTGCATTTTCCTCAACTTTTGTCTTATTGGTTTCACTCCAGGGTAAACAACCAAATGATGAACCACCACCTCAGGACCCAAACCTGGCATGTCGGCATAGGTCCATGCAAAGTTTACCTTTCTTTCTTTCAAGAATGTTGTTAATAGTTCTTGTTCCTCCACCAGGAGAGAATCGACGTAGAAAGTGATTTGCGGTTCTGTTTCCATTCCCAACTTGACAGGGTTGCAATCCTCTACCAGGACTGCTGACCTTTCTTGATGTAGAACAGTAGGAGGGAGATTGAATCCTTCATCCTCCGGTGCCTCAAAGAGGTTTTCACCATTTGATGCATCCTTTATTTTTACTATTTTGTAGTTAGAGAGTGCCACAGTGTGGTTTTCACTTCATAACCCATAGCTTATTCTCGATATTTTCCTTTTGCAACTGAAGGACTCAATCATCTCTCCATAGTATGCCTAGGTGTCTAATGTGATGTTGAAGCCTACCTTGTGATCCCCACATGGGACTATATCCCTTAGTCCCATGAATTCTGAGAGTGCCTCATCATTTTTGAATGAGTCTAGAATTGGCAGTCCTCATTGATTGTGATTGATGAGTTGCGGGTGTACTAAGGTGATTCGGTGGGTTTGTTGGTTTGACACAACTAGGGAGGCACTAATCATTAACAAGGTGGAATCTTCAAAGAGCATAGTGAGACCTACTATGGTATCATCATCATACTACTAGCACAAACGTTGGTGATGTCAAAGGTGAAGTTATCAAGTGGGATACCTAGGCATACAAGTGGTCTAGGAGTAGTTGTCGTTACCTGAGGAGAGGACCTAACTACCCTACTGGGAGTACCTCTACCATGTACGGTTATACTTAGAGGAGTATACCCAAGGCCAAGGTTTTGCATTCTTCTTTCTACAATGATGTGCTCCAGTCGTCCATCACTATTTATTCCAATGTTTTTGTTCCTATTATAGCCCATACCAAACATCATTTACAACCCTCTATTAGTTTCATCCATGGGTAGGGTTAGGGTGGGAATTTCATCTTGGTATAATGTGTTTGAGATGTCTCCCTCATCCACATTTTCTTGACTAAGATCCCCCCAACGGCGGAATCCAGAAGGATCTGCCCTAGTGTGGACAGGTTTTCAACAAGTTGAGGTTTTCCATGTGACCTAGAAGATTGTGGTAACTCTCCTGCAACAAATGCGTTTCTTTTCATTCTATAGTCACCACATCCATTGTCCTAGATCATGTTCTTGATGTCAGATATGTCAGGGATAGCGGGTGTCTCTGTCACAGAAGTGGAAGCGAGGTTGGCTAGGTCAATGTTTGGAGTGGACGGGCCTTCATCATTTTTTGGTACTTGGGGGATTTTATAAAACTTGGCTTCCAAGTTTTTGTAGTAGGTGAAAGGTTCAGGATCCCCATATATAGTTACCTCCTCATTCTAGTGTGAGAACATGATACATTGGTGATATGTTGAGGCTACTACCTTCATTCCGTAGATCCACGGATGTCCGAGGAGGATTTTATATGGTAGGTCGAGGTCGAGGACCTGACAGGTGGTTTCCATGGTCACTAGTCCCACTTGGATGGGGATTTTTATAGTGCCCTGAGACACTCTTTCTTGATCATCATATGCCCTTATCGTGATGCTTTTGTTCTTATTAATGGAATCCTTGGTGAATCCCAATTTCTTTATGAGCTTTAGAGAACAAATGTTAAGGCTTGCACCTCCATCCACCAGGACTCTTTTGACTTTCTTTTATGGACGAGCACTTGAAGGTGGAGTGCACATTTATGTGATGGCTATGGGGGGAGATCTTGGTCAGAGAATATAATGAGATTTGGGGTAATGATGTTACCCACCATAGCCTAAAACTACTATGTGTCAAGGGTGGCGGAGATGGTGGATGCAACGAATGCTTCATCAAGGATCTTCCTATGGGTGGTGGAAATTTTCAATAGTTCCATGATGAAAATTTGGGTGGGGGTTCTCTTTAGCTGGTCAATGACATTATAGTCAAATGGGATGGCTTTTTTTTTAGAAATGGGGGTCTTAGCTGGTGCCCCGACAATGGTAACCTTTTCGCCACGTGTGGTGACTCCACAGTCGTTGTTGGCTCCTTTGATATTTATGACTGTGACCATTTCATCGACACATCCGACTATCTCCTCATACACTAGATTAGCACTAGCATATTTTTTCTTGCCCTTATTGTTCCCTTGGTTGTGGTTCGGCATCGAATTCGTGTATATTTTCAAGTCTTGGTTTCTAGCTAGCTATTCGATATTGATGATCTTATCCTCGATGACGTCTTGGATGTTGTTTTTCAGCCTCATGCAATTGGTGGTGGTATGTCCTTTGAATTTGTGAAAGTCACAAAGGAGGTTCTCATTATACCATGGTGGTTTGGTAATGGGTTCCACGTATTGCTCAGAGTTAGAGATTTTGATTAGGTTTTCCTTGACCAATTTCTTCATGATGGATTCGATAGATTCACCAAGATCCGTGAACTTCCTCTTGGGGGGATATTTTCCTTGGGGAGGTGGTCCTCCTTAATTAACCAAGTTATTGATTTAATTGGTGGGAGTTGGTTGTTGTTGTGCTACTACCACACTAGTCTACACATTTTTGCAATTATGATTTTGCGGTTGATGATGGGTTTGGATGTTCTGCTTAGGGGCGCTGATGACCACTTTAGCATCGACCACGTCGTCGTTTGTGATGTTTTTGTTTCTCAACCTTGTTCGAGGTTTATCATTATAGTTGTTGGATGGGTGGTTATCCTATGGTGGAGTGAATGTTGATGCACCTCCTCACATGGTAAGGGCTCTTTCGATGTTAAGCGCCTTTCGGATTAGTTGATCATATGATGTAATGCATTGCAATTTTAAGTAGAATGCCAAGTTTTCATCTAGATTGGATATGATGGTGCAAACTTGTTGTTCTTCTGGCATGGTCCACTTGCTCTGATTGGCCTTGGATCACCATCTTTGCAAGAAGGATGTGAATAGCTCTCCTTTTCTTTGTTTGAGTGTTGATAGTTCTTCCAAACTAACATCTGCAAACATGTTGAAAGCGTAATTCTTCAGAAAAGATTCCATGATATCCTTGAATGTTTTAATGCCCGTGGGTAGGCAAGAAAACCATTCCATGGATGGACCAGTCAGATTGCAGGGGAAGAGTTGCATTAGATATGTGTCATCTTATGCAACCTCCATGCAATGCATCTGAAATTCCCTGACGTGGTTTTCAAGGTTACCTGTTCCCTTATATTTGTCAAATTCAGGGATCTCGAATCCCTTTGGGAATGGTATCATGGTGAGACTTCTATTGAAAGGATAAGGGCACAAGTTGACTGGTGTTCTTGTTGTTTTTCCTTCTTGTAAGTCCAACACTTGCTGCGAGAATAGTTTGATTTGCATTGTGACATCCTTGTTTGGATCTGGAGGTGGAATGAACATGTTTCGGGGTGTTTGAGGTGTTTTTTGGGTGAAAGGAGTACTAGTGGGCATTTGTTGCAAGCTCTACTATGCGTTCAAGGCCTGTTGGTATGCCTACATTTGTGTCAACAATGCTTGTTGTTGGTCTTGCTACTATTGTTCCAACAATGCTTATTGTTGGTCCATCTGCTGTTGTTCCCATGAAGCCTATTGTTGGTCAAGCTATTGTTGCGCTAACAAAGCTTTTTGTTGGTCTAGTTTATGTTGCACCAACAAAGCTTGTTGTTGGTCGAGCTGCTGTTGTGCCAACAAAGCTTGTTGTTTGTCTTGTTGTTGTACCTGAAAGTCTTGTAGGGCTTGTTGGTATGGTTGCAAATGGATTTCTTGCAGTTGTGCTTGGTATTGTGCTTGTGCCTATTGTTGGGCTTGAACTTGAGCTTGTGCTAGAGCTTGTGCTTGTGCTTGCACTTGAGCTTGCACTTGTCCTTGCGCTTGAGCTTACGATTGAGCTTGAGCTTGCTGCTTTTTCTTGAGTACTCTTTGTTGGTTGGCCTTTTGAAGGGTTTTTATTAGGGTGGTGAATGAATTTACCATGTTGGCTTTTGGTGGGATTGGTGGTGGAATGAGAATGATGCCAACCATTGTGACAAGTGGGAGGGTTATGGTGGTGGTTGGGATTTGGGTTGTTGGAGGGGCGGTTGAGATGCTTGGTCCTTGAGAGGGTATGCTTTGGGATATTTGAGGACCGACTAATGTATTCATGGTGGTTTGAATGGTCATGATTTATTGTTGTGATGTTGCGGGCAAAGAGAGGGAATTCAATGTGATGTTCACATTTCCTAGACCTAAAAACCCATCAATGTTTAGGGGCGGAAAACCCAATCCGAGGGGTGATGTTGTGAATGGAAATGGGGGAAGAGATGGTATGCTACCTTGGAAAGAAAAAGGATCACCAACTCTAGTTGTTCCAAACAAACCACCTTCTCCTTATGGTAGAGAATTTTGTATGTTTGATTGACATGCTAGTGTAGCATGGAATGAAGATGAGCTGACGGGATTGTGAAAGGTGAGCAGGATGTATGGGTGTGATGGATTTACTAGGATAGAATTATCCGATGCAATGTTGACAATCACCTCTTTGTTGGTCACAAGGTGATGCTTTTGTAACTCTTGAAGCATGGCACTCCCCTTGTTTACATTCGGTGAGGTCGGTGTCATGGCCAAGGTGGTGTGAGGCATTTCTTGATTGACATTTGACATTGGGGATGCATTTGTAAGAGGCATGTCCGTACTAGTGCTTGCATCAAGGTCAGAAGGGATCTGGACCCCTCCTTCCGCTAATGTGCTTAAGTATTTGAACATGGCACTAACAATTTTGTGGTTCTCTGGATTTTGAACCATTTTCATCATTTCAGATTGTGTCATCCCCATGTCTTTGTTTGTGATGTCCTCTTCATAACTCTCCTCTTGAGGATTTTGTGATGGTAAGAGAGAGCTACTTAGGGGATTGCTTGATCCCACAAGGTTTATTTCGAAGGTTACTTGACTCATGTCAATGGAAGTTGATATTTCGCTGATATTTTTCATGTTCTTCTTGTATTGTGATCTTGTTTGGACCATAAAAAATAGGGATTGTTTGATCCTAACCTTTTAGGCTCAAAAGAGAAGAACTAGGGAAGTCAAAGATCAAATAGGGTGGCAATGATGATGGGATAAATGGATGAAGCGAGTGAGTGAAACTTTTTGTAGTGAAGTTGTAGTCCCTAGGAAGTTTTATCCTAGGGGAACTTGCACAAGCGAGTGAATTGGGTAAGTGTGTTAATCCAATGTGATTGTGAACTAGTAAACCTTAGCAAGTTGCATTATCTTAGAGGTAAATTCATCCAAGATTTTTGACTATTTTGGCTAGGTGTGTTAAGCCAAGATAGGGTGATGTTGGTTTAGCCCTTTAAGTTTAGCATGAGTGATTTTTCTAGAGTTCTCAAGAAGTTTGTTGATGGAATGAGATTTGGTTTGGTGGAGAGATGGATGAGGATGACAACTTTGATCCTAGACTTGAACGTAGACACAACTCTCTTTACAAGACCTCGGTGTTGAAGAACACGCTAGACTTCCTATGTGAGGAAAGCAAACCTTTCAAAAAGTTCGGGATTTTGTTGATAGTAGAACGCATACAAAGTTGGATTATTCTTTGAAGCCTTTTTATAGAAGTTGTATACTATTCTTTCTCTGACTTCAAGGAGAATTTCAAGGCATTGTTCATGGCCTTTTAGACTTATCCTTTTGAACCTTGGTTTTGGAATCTTGACCTTTCGGGAAATCATTTGGAACAACACATATGAGGTTCAATTTGTCCTTTTATCTTGGCTTAATGAATTCTTTTTACCAAAGACACTTGCTTGCTTTATGTTCCAAAATTTATATCTAATGTCCCACTTTATTTCTCATCCCACAAGGTCCATTGTGTGGAAATCAAGGAAAATAGGGTAAAATTTTCTTATGTTTAACCTTGTTGAAAACAAATGACGATAGAATCCACACACTTAGAAACCTCTAAGGATATGATCCCTAGGGAAAGAAAGAGTGCTTAAATTTTTCAAAGGTATTTGTTTCCTACAAGGGGTTTGAAATTCAAAGTTCTTTGTGAATGTTCATTTTACAAATGTTTCTAGGACCAAGCAATGCATTCTTCTCTTCCAAGAACTTTTTACAACCCTAGGATGATCTGACAATATTCTGTTGGGTTCCCACTTGAACGAATCCAGTTGTGCATATTTTGTGCAAATGGCTAAATGCTTGACCACACTGTCTCCCCTCCATGGCACACACTTCTCAGGTCAGCCAAGCATTAGTACCCATGAATCTCCCATGGCATAATTTCCATCTCTACAACAAAACCACATGTATAATGTGGGGCGGCTTCAAAGGACATGACCTTTTGCACCAACAAAATAGATAAGGATTTGGCCTTCTACAAATTTGGTTCGTAATCAGGGTACCCATTCAGGAGGCCACACAAGAGGCAAGATCAACCCATATAAAGAGTATCACCTGCTTTTCCATAGGAGCTCCTATAATGATGAACTTTCCTCACCATTTGAATTTATATACTGGTTGAGAATAGCTTGGCATTTAGCTTGTTACCGGTTTGAGTCATTCCCTTGGGGTGAGTACTTTTCCCACCAAGGCAGGCTCTCTAAATGTGTACAATAGTGAGTAAGTTCATTCATAGTACGATCATCTTTGTTTGCATGAACAAAAAGAGAACACTAGCAATGCCTTTTTTCTCACACTAGACAAGTTTGTTCAATTTTAAGTTCCCAAATTGAAATGTGAAGGCAATCTTTTATGCAACTTAGTGTCACCAAATAGACTTTTGATTCTCAAGATCGTCATGAAGCGCGAGAGAAGTGCATATGCCTTTTCAAATGGCACTACTTTGCAAAAAAATTACAAGACACAAAGAACACATGTTCGTTTTAAATCCCTCAAAGCAATAATGAATTCTTTTTATGCACCAAAGGAAATGCGAGATTGCTTTGTTCAATTGTTATTCTTTAAACAAGATCTAGTATGTTTGTCTAAGGTTTTTTTTAGCCCCTTGGCAACTTTGAAAAGAAATTTTGATTGTTTATTTTAGAACCCAAGAGAAGTTTAGTGTTCCTAAGGCAAATGAAATTAACAAATTCCTTTTAAACAAGAATCTAAAAATCCTTAAAGAGTGTTGAAGAACACTTTAGTGTTTAAGAACACTTTGTACAAAATGAGCATGGTGTCATAATGAATCTCCTACTTTGCTTAGAAAAATAAATTTGCTTGTTCTTTTTAAACCCAAAGTAAATCTAGTGTTTCTAAGGCCAAAGATATTAACAAATTTCTCTTAACAAGTAGAATTTTAAAATCCCTCAAAAGTGTTGAAGAACACTTTAGTGTTTAAAAACATTTTTTTGCATGATGAGTATGAGGTCATGATGAACTTCCAACCTGCAAAATGACAGAAAACTAGAGAGAAAAAAGGCAGCCAACAAGGTCAAGAATTAAAAAATCCAAAACTTAACAAGCACATGTCAATTTTAGACCTCACTGTTTTGCCACGGTGCAGTTTGTAAAAGTAGCATAGTTTGGGTAAGAGTGGTGCTATATAGAACCGTGCGGTTGACTATGGGCAGCACTTTTCAGAAACAAAGAGTGAATAAGTGGCATGATATGGGTAAGCTACGCAGTTTGGAAGCAACCCTGTTTAAAATTTAAAGTTTTTCAGGTTGGAAAGTAGGAGCGGTGGAGTTTGGAGGAAACGCGGTGCGATATGGCACCGTGGTTCCGAAGGTGGTGCAGTATAGCACCACGAAGATGAACACAGTAGAGTTAGGAAATTTGAAAAATGACAGGCAAGAAGAGAAAAGTGGTGACGTTTAGAAACTATGCATGGTTTAGTATGGCACCGCTTCCCTAAAAGCGGTGAAGTATTGCACCACGCCTCTCAAAGCGGCTCAATATGATGCCACACGGCTGTTTTCCTGTGACCTACAAGAAAATATTAGAAAAAAATGCAAAATTTTTAAAAAATGTGATTAATTTCTTGAGTTTGCCCTCCTTCTAATGCCAAAATATGAACCCCTAAACCTGCAAATGCACAAGAGCAACAAACATGTTAAGTTGTTAGATCAAATGCATATAAACAAGTATGAGAGATTCCCTATGAAATCTATATATTTAAACTAAAATTAGGAAATGAAGGACACAATACAAGAAATGAAGTTAAATCCTAATTAGGCCAATAGATTAGTAATCTCATGGGGGAATTCATGTCAATGAAGTGTTGCAATTGGCCCTTTCCCAATTCCTAAGTTGCAATGTTGAGTGATTGAGCAATGGTCAAATCTCCTAAAGAGATTTGAGCATAACCTTGTTACAATATTTTCAAGATGATGAATGATTGAGTGAAATGGGAAAAATTAGCTCTTAGTGTGAAGAGAGTAACTTTGCATGAAGATTGTCGATGAGAAATGAGGAGAGAAGCCTCTAATTTATAACTTTCAATTCGGAAGAGAAAGTAAGATTTGACCAATGTGGGACTAACTTTCAATCCAATGGTTGAATACCACATGTCATGATGTGAATGGTTAGTGGTTGTGCACATTTTGGCCAAAGTGCCAATAAATGCATTTAGTTTGAATTTGAAATTGTGAAATGACTTGTTGAAGAGGGAACGGAAATGAAATTAATGTCACTTGGCTCAAGGCCAAGGACATGTAAGAGGCCTTAAATGCCTTGTTGGAAGGACCAAGTCCACTTGGTCTTTTTGAATTCAAATGAGGGAATATTCCCTTTTGATGCCATGTGAGGGAAAATAGAGAATTAAATAAATCAAAGTAATTGATTTATTGTGCAACTTGCATTTTCTACAGGATTTTAATGAGAGGGATTAACTTAATCATGCTTTTGATTAATTTAATGAAGAATTAGATGATGTGACAATTTAGACTTAAATAG
This sequence comes from Sequoiadendron giganteum, assembly GCA_007115665.2. NCBI lineage: Eukaryota > Viridiplantae > Streptophyta > Pinopsida > Cupressales > Cupressaceae > Sequoiadendron > Sequoiadendron giganteum. Next base: position 939,280,539 of record CM021100.1, on the reverse strand, counting down.
ATGAATTAATTTAAATCGGAAATGAGAGGAAATGATTTATTAATAAATGATTTGATTTATTTAACTCAAAGAGGAATATGTTAGATTAAATAAAATAAGGTTTAATTTATTTTATTTAATAAGAGGACTTTAGAGAATTTAATCAAATAAA
>CM021100.1:939267997-939280288 GCA_007115665.2 Sequoiadendron giganteum | reverse complement strand
AACAAATTTAACAGTCAATTGGCTCAACATTCAATCAATACTATTTATCTTTCAATTGGGAAAGAAAAATTATCAGCATTACTACTATTTGTCTTTCAAGCAGGAAAGAAAATTTATTAGAATTATTACTATTTGTTCTTCAAGCACGAAGACAAATTTATCAAATCAGGCTAATCTATCCTTGCTATCATTCAAAAGCATAAAATTAGTTGGCTAATCTAGCAACAATCTTCAAGCAAATATCAAATTCATTTCACAAATTTGAAATCGGCAAAATTTCATGGATGCGCTAAAACAGTTCATCAATGCACTAAAACATTAATGCACTACTTTATCCATGAATGCACTAAAACAGAGATTAAATGCACTATTTCATCAAAGCACTAATCTATCAAGTCTATGCGCTACTCTGTTTCACCTATGCTCTATTTGAACAATGTATGTGCTATTCTATTAGGTCCAATGTGCCATTTTGGTAGATACGCTAATATAATCATGTATGCACTAATCTATCTGTTGATGCACTAATTTAGAAACCTATGCGCTAATATAGAATTTCTTTGCGCAAGGATAGATGCGCTAAACTACCTAATCTATGCCCTAAACTATGGCTCGCATGCACTAAAGTAAAATCCTATGTGCTAAAGCGGAACTTTGAAAATCCTAAAAATTGCAAAATCTTTGAAAATGTGATTTAAATTCACGAAGTACGATCATATCAACTTACCGGAGGTCCATATGCAGCTGGTCTCTAATGATGATAGGCTCGCTTGAATTGGTGGTGCTCATAGTGGATCGACATCTAGCAAATTCTTCTCAGAGCTCTGAAAACTACAAAAGTCTACAGTTCAAATGACAATGACTTTTCACCTTTTCCACCTTTTAAGGGGGTAAAAAAGGGAGGTTATTCTTATTTTTACTATGCAACGCATTATTTCGAGAGCTAAATCGACAATTTCTTGTAAAAAATCATCTCAATTCTTTCAAATCATCATCATCATCATTTAAATCACGCGATTTATCTCTCGAGGGGCATATAGCATCAATCAAATTTCAAATTCAGGGGCAAAATTCTTTGAAGCAATGTGTAAAACACATCACTTCAAAGAGGGGCAAAATGTACACATCCAAAAATGGTCATAGTTAATCAAGCCTGTTAATTAATTAAATATGATTTATTTAATTAATAATCTTTTAAATTCATCTACATATAAATAAATTTAATTATTTATTTATATCGTTCAATTTCTATATTCTTCTAATTTAATTAATTAAATAATTTTATTTAATTATTATCATCTTCCTCTTAATTAATTAAATAGATTTCACAATTTATTTATATTAGTTATCATGAATTTAAATTTACAATTTAAATGATAATTCTTCTCTCCACTTAATTAAATATTTTAAAATATTTAATTAGAAGCTTTCTTTTCTCAACATAATTAAATATTCTAAAAATACTTAATTAGAAGCTTTCTTTTTTCCACTTAATTAAATATTCTAAAAATATTTAATTAGAAACTTTCTTCTTTTCATATTTAATTAAGTATTTTATTTATTTAATTAAAGCACTTTTATCATCTCTCACACATAATAAAATATTATTTATTTAAATTATGGAAGCTTCTAATTCTTTGTCACATGAAATTAAATAAACTTATTTATTTAATTATGGATTTTTTCTCAACTATCAACTAACTCTTCATAAATGAAATGCACAAATGGCAACTTTCCTTCATTTTTGAATGGAAAAGGTTTTATAAGAGGAAACATCTCCCATCTTTCTCTTAACCTTCCATCTTTTTCTCAACTTCTCAATCTCTCACCATTTATCTTGACAGGTTTGAATTCAACCGTTGATCTTGGCCAACTAGATTCTTGCCTCTAAAAATCTATAAATACAACCCTCTTGTGAGTTGAAAATGATCCTAGATTTTGTGAATTTAGCATAATCATTATAGTTGCATTCAAATCAGCATCTTAGCATAATCATTTTCAAGTTCATAGAATTTTAGTTCTTCAACTTCATAGCTTAAATCATTTAGCAAATAGACATGCATGTTGCATAAAATCTCATTCTCCTAAGTTGTCATTTCAACAAGATGCTGCTTACACCAACTGAGAGCCAATGAGTTGCATTGAATCCTTGGAGATAGAGGACAATGAGATGCATTTGAAGGAGCTATTGTTATTTAGAGTTTGTTTTATCTTTTTAATTAGTTTCCTTCAATCTAATGTTTCATTGGTTTGTTCGTTTATCTTTTTAGTTAGACCACTTATTATCACACACAAGCACATTACTATTTTGTAGTTTTAGTGTTCTTTGCTTATACTTCCTTATTTATTGTAATATTTCTATATCATTGGAAACTTGGTTGCTCATGGAGGTGGAAACACCAAAATGGGGGTTTGACTAAGGCAAGCCCCTAAACAACCCCTCAACAATTTCTCTCTTTTATGTGTAGGTGGAGATGTATTGGAGTGAGTTGGTGAACAAGCATTTGTGTGAGATCGTCCTTGTCACCCTTACCTTAATCTACTTTTTTTATCATATCCGTTTATATGTTTCATATTGCATAGTGTTATTTTGTTCCCTTAGAGACCATTAGCTAGGTCGATAGTTTCTTTTTCAGTGACTAGACCTTATCTTTCTCATCCTTTGGCCATACAAATGCCAGCGCACCTAAGATATGCTAGTGTGGTGCAGTATCGTCCCATAACCATTCTTTTTTTCTCTAACAAAGAGCTATCTGAGACACGGAGTTGATCTTGAAAACCAACTTGCCTAGTCTCTTTTCAAACCTTAGGTTTGTAGAGTGATCGAAGGGCCTTATAGTCCTCACCATTCTCATCCCACCTTTCCTAACATTCCTTTAAATTGAGGTAAGTTAGAGTAGCCTACTTCTCTCGACCCTCCATGACCTAGGGCCTTGACATGGTTGGTCCCCCTCTCTTACACAAGGGTTTGGTGAGTTTGCAAAATAGCATTGTTCATTCATCATTCCTTTCATATTTAAATATTTCAATTCAAGGTTTAATTAGCCAAATGGGGTTTGACCAAGGTGAACCCCCATTCACCAAAAATAAACAATTTTTCCCTCTTATATTTGTGTTACAAATATTAGGTTGAAGAAGGATCAAACATCTCTTGAAGAGAAATTTTTGAAAAGCTGTCAAAGTTGTCGTCAAGCCATGAAAAATCACCTACAAGATTTATTTCAAACTTTTGTCACTCAAACCCGAATCAAACAAAATCTATAGACTGACATTAGAGGATCCTAAATGTTATTTAAAACCTTTGTATAGATCCATTCTCCCATGGTCAAATGAGTCCCAGTTAGCCTCCCAAATATGTATTTTAGTGACTAATACACATTATTTAACCCTTCTTAGATTTATAGAAAGTGTTGTTTTATTTGTATTGAGCTTTAAATTGATGTTTCAGGTTTGAATGGGAATAATTGAGTTGATTTACTATTTTTAGTTTTTCTCCCAAAAGTGTTGTTCAGGTTGATACCCCTATTGTCAATCATAAGGAAATCAATAGATTCCCTCATTGAGTTGACTCACCTAAGTGTTGTAAGTCAATTATTTGTGTGGATCTCACTTCCCAATGAAATAAAGAAAAATAGGTCCATATTTGGTGAGTATCCCCCTTTTTGAAAGCCCTATTTTTATTATTTCGTTATGGTGAACTTGACATTCTTGCACTATAAACATTCTAAATTTGGAGTCCATTTAAACCCTAGATCTAGGATTCGCATTACTCTGCATTTCATTGCATTGGTTTGCATCTCATTTAGGGTTCTTAACTTACATTAGTTTGCATCTCATTTAGGGTTTTAGGTTTCCATGTTGCATTCTTTAAAATTTGAAAAATTCAAAAATTTCATTCCTTTTACAAAGTGTTTACATAACATAGCATGATTAGTCACTTAAATCAAAAAATTGAATCAAAATTGCATCTCAAATTAGGTCTTTTTTCTTGTCATTTAGCATCATTTCACACTTGCATTTAGATGTGACTTTCTAGAAATCTAAAACTGTAATCACCTATTTGCAACCAAAATCTAAATATAAACATCAACTCAGAAATCTATAATTTAAATTTTTAAAACCCTAACACAAGACCCATTCTCCCATGGCAAAAGAAGTCCCTAATAAGGCTTTTCTTTGAATTTTTGGGCACTAAAAACCCTGTGTATGCATTCTATGTTTTTGCATTCAACTTTCTATTTCAATTTCTAGAAATTTTTATTTTTTGTAATCATTTACAATAAGGTTAATTGATCAATTCAAGTGAATTTATGACATAAATTTTTGGGATTATTTAAGACATCATTTTTAGGATTTTGTATAGCATAATAAAAAAAAATCTTGTTTAAAATCTATAAATTGCTATCGCTTTTTACATATTTGCATTGCATGTCCTATTTTCAAGTGTTTGTTGCATTTATCTAGTGTTATTCTCTATTTTGGGTACACCTTAGGTTTGGTGAAACATGTATGAGCTTCACAACCTAGTGTCATATTTCCAATACTATCAGGACACTATTTCAAGACTTATGTCATCCTGTGATACATCACTCATCATGGATCTTGGGTTTTCCAACGCTTTCACTCATAGTGTTGACACTAGTTAGCCCATCATGGACCATACCCTTACACTTCATTTCCTATGACCTCCTTACCAACGAATAATGTTACTAATGTTGAATCAATGGTTGTTAATGTCCCTCAAAAGAACCTAATACAAATGGATGAAGAATTAGATAAATTGCAAAAAATTTGTGATTTTTGAATACATTATTGGTACTATGATTCCTATTATAAATAAAATGAGAAAGATGCTTAATAATGAAGAAGGAATATAAATTTTGCATAGCCTCACTTACATCATTAATCATCACATGAAAAATTATCCTATAAATCCTATGGTCAATTTCATTGAAGTTCAACCTCGTAAGGGCCTAACCAATATGTCCCTTGACATTGCTTTCTCACAAAATGACATAATTAAACATGCACTCAATGGTCCTCTTTACATTGATGGAAGAATCAATGATAGGCCTATTAATGGGATACTAATTGATCTTCTTTGTGTAGATAATTTGATCATTGAATAATTCTTGTGTGTGCACATGACCTTTATCAAGATACTTATGAACAACCAAAAGCATGGATCAAAATATATAATGGTTTTTCTTTCCCTACGATAGGTTTGATAAATCTTCCTCTAAAATTTGGAGTGAAACAATTTAATGTCTCATTCTCCATCATCCTGATGTTGGATTAATTTCATGTGAAGTTAGGCTACCCATGGCTTCGCTCCATGAAATTCATCCCATCAGTCATACACAAATGCTTGAAGTTTCGTTTTAATAATGAAATATTTAATATGCATCATAGTGGCTTCAATCTTGTGTCTTCTCATGGGAATTTCTCATTGGATTTCTTTTGTCCTAAATGGATGGAACCTATTAGGCCTCGTGAGGACTTCTTTTTTAAATCTTATCAAAATTTTAAGGCAAAATATATAGAAGATTTACCCCTTAGCAATATGCCTAAACCCTTAATTGAGCCACCCATCCTTGATGATACCATGCTTGAACCAAAAGCCCTTCCAAGTAACCAAGACCAAACGATAGAAAATACTTCACCCATTTCCTAGAAGAGACCATGAGATAGCCAAATAAGTCTCATTGTGCCACCTAAAATCAAAAAAGTTTATAAAGTTAAAGAGAACATGGTTGAACAACCTCCCATGGTTCTTTTCATTCCTCTATTACAGTAAGAAAAGAAACCTATGGTTGATAAACCTGCTCCTACAAAATCAAAAATTGAAAACTTAATAGAAAGAAACTAAAATGCTAGAGAGCATAGGCATAGATGTCATGCTATTACTCATTAGTTGCAATAAAAAGATGAATAAAAACCTCAAAATAAAACAACAACTCAAGAAATGCATGATGATTCTCCACATTTTTCGCAACAATAAAATTATATACCTCAACCACAACAAGAAAAAGCACCTTCCATGGATATTATCATTAGACCTCCTATTGTGATTAACTTGGATGATGATGATTCTGCTAAGATTGATGAGGAAGTGCATAATGAGCTAAATTTATTATTTTCCTCTTCAATGAGCTTAGACAATAATAACTATGATGATCCTCCTAAGAATAGTGACTTGCCACATGTTGAAACCAAGCGTAATACCCCTTGCTAGTGGAGTCATTTTTGTTCATAATTGCTTATCATAATGAAGCTTTCTAGCCTTGTGAAGCTTGAAGCTACAACCTTTTCCATGGCCACCAAGCATAACACGCCTTGCTTGGTAGTGGAACCATGTTTATTCATAAGTGTCTAGCATAATGCAACTTGCTATCCTTATGAAGCCCAAAGTTCATATTGTGTGGTACCTTATCAAAGTTATTAGGAGGTATAACTTTGGTATGGTTAGCTAGCCACTTTATGGGAGCTCACCTAGTGGACAACGAATTTCACTAGCCCATGTGAGTGCATGTTATTTGCATAGTGCACAATGGGTTTCCACTTGTAAACTATTTTTTGGAGAAATAGCTAAGGTTTGATCCACATTGAGTTAGAAAAATAGTCAACGCTTTATCCACCTCACTTTCTTTTCTTTCTTTCTTTAAGTCTTTGGCATTGTATGATTGAGTGTCTTGACATTTTTGTTGCATATTCAACAAAGGTAAGTGTCTCTTTGTGCCTTTGTTGATTTTTTGTGAGATCTTAGATCTTGAGGGCTTGGTCATCCTCCTTGAACTTTATCATCTTATCTTTCCAACACTTGTACAATTAGACCTCTCTTGATTGTCTACTTTAGTGTGGGTTTGAATCAAGGTCATACTCTCACTAAAGTGGGGGCTAAATGTAGTGAAGGAAAATGTACTCCTTTACATTTTCAAACTTTTTTTGGGTCCCATAAATTAAATTGGACTTAATTATGCCTTAATAAGCCCTATTTTACATCTACAAGCTTAATAAATTACATTTTCCAAAGGGGAAACCCAACAACAATTAATGAAAACACATAACACTTTACCTTGAGCAATGTGTGTTCCTAGAATTGGGACCTAGAACCCATTCACCCATGGGTGAATGGGTACTCCCTAGGGCTTTGAACCTAAATTTAATATATTTTTTTGGTCTTATTTTATTGTCCCTGAGTTCAAATTTCAATGTCAGCTTGTAATGTGTAGTTTTCAAGAAATTAAGGATACATACCTATAAATACAAGGTTATTTTATCATTCAATTCCTACAATTTTCAGGAAGCAAGAAGAGAACTTTTACAAGAGAAAAGAGTATGATGAGGGGCATTTAAAAGTAGATTTATTAGTGATTTATTGCAGCAATTAAGATCTCAAGCATCATGTCAAAGTCTCTTGCAATCATGCATGTTTTTGGAGCTAACATTATGATGTAGGTTTCAAAGATTCAATTCATATTTCAAGTATCAAGATCCACATCCATTAAAGACATTTCATGCAAGATCAAGATCAATATTTCAAAATTCCAAAGACTTATCCAAGGGTTTGGTGAGTTACAACATAACATTGTTCATTCATCATTCCTTACATATTTCAATATTTTAATTCAAATTTTAATTACCCAAATGGGGTTTGACCAAGGAAAACCCCCATTCACAAAAAACAAACAATTTTTCCCTCTTGTGTTTGTGTTGCGGATCTTAGGTTGAAGAAGGATTGAAGATCTTTGAAGAGAAAAATTGAAAAAGTTGTAAAAGTTGCTAAAAGTTGTCAAAGTTGTCGTCAAGCCACAAAAACTCTCCTATAGGATTTATTTCTAAACTTTCGATACTAAAATACAGATCAAGTAGAAGCTACATACTAACATCAAAGAATCCTAAAATTTGTTTAAAACCTCTACATCCTCTTGAACCTGCATTTTGGTGACTAGTACATAGTGTTTAACCCTTATCTATATAAATTTTATTATTTCTATTTGTATTAAGCTTTAAATTGATGTTTCAAGTTTGAATGGGCATAATTGAGTTGATTTGTTCTATTTTTAGTTTTTCTCCCAAAATTTTTGTTCAAGTTGATACCCTCATCCTCAATCATAAGGAAATCAATAGATTCCCTCATTGAGTTTACTCACCTAAGGGTTGTAAGTCAATTATTCAAGTGTGGATCTCATTTCCTAATGAAATAAAGGAAAATAGGTCCATATTTGGTTAACCCCCTATATCCCTCATTTCAAAAACCCTATTTTTTACCATTTTAGGGTGCTACATAAATTTGCTTCTATTGTGCCAAAAAATCCTTGATGGATTAGATGGGGGAAATTGATGTATTTTATTCTTCTGTCTCTTATTATTGTTCTCGTTCCTCTTCCACATGTATATGTGGTGGACTTTTTACTAGAGAGGGTGATTGTGTTACCTGTTGTTGTGCCCTTTCCTTTGCAATCATGTAATCCATTATCTGTTTGGTTATTGCAATGGTTTCCTTCTGGATTTTTTCCACTTGTTCTTGTTGAACCCTCATTAGAGTATTAGTTGTTATTTAAATGATTTGTAGTAAGATTTGGCCCTACTTTTGTGATTACTTTTTCTCTTATGTCCTCCTCTTCTCTAAGGGATCTCTCCCTTCTTTCCATGATTGTGGCAACAATAGCATGTGGCAAGTATTTGATAACCTCCTCTAAACTATTTTCAAGATTTATTATATATATTATTAGACTTTGTATGATTCTATCTTTAATTTCTTGGTCAACATCATCATACATAGATAGAATTTGTGGAAGGATACTATGATAGATGATGGCATTGGTCACATCAATGGAGGGTTGTGGTTTGTAGTGCCCCTCTTGTTTCCTTCTTATTAATGTAAGATCGATGTTTTAGCTTCACTGTTTCCTCGTTATTGTTATGGTGATTATTCTATGGCCTTGATTATTATGTATGAACCACCACATGTTCGAGATGAGATTCGTCAACATGGTAGTTTTTGGTATTTTGCTTTCTTATATGATTGGTTTATTATTATGTCATGATTAAATGTGATCCTAGTGATTATTGAAATTTAGAAGGAATGATTTATTTAAATATTTACATGATGTATGTTCAAATGTCATTTTATTCTTATGTTATTGGACCATGTTGGGATTATTATGTTGTGCTTTGGGTATATATACATTGAGTAAGTACCCTTGACGTGTGTTGAATGGTTATAGGTACAGGTTTATTCCTCCAGTTAGCTACATAGGTCTAAGTTATTCCCCAATGGTGGTTAATTCAAATATGTCTCATTGGGCCCTCCCTATCCATTACCTAATCGTAATCGAATCAAGTATGGTAAGTGGCATGTTTGACCTTATGTGAACCTAGATATGAGCTAGGAATAATTCTAGAATCCCTATGTGTTGTGAAATCCCAGTGCATGCTTGATTTAAATAATTTTTGAATTTCATTCTTTTTCACAAAATACTTAATAAGTTACAAATTGCATGATTTAATCGTATTTTTAATCATATAATTGGATCTTAAGGTGAATATTTAAATCATAGTTTCAGTTAGATTTTTTATCATAAATGATACGCTGGGAATTTAAATGATTCTATAGTGATCATTGAAATGTCTTATGTATTTTGGGAAAATTGTAGGAAAATGAAAATACAATTAAGTTAAATTAATTTTTGAAAAAACCTTGGGTGAGAATGTGTATTTGTGCTCGATGGATTTAAATAACTTTGAAATATTAATGTGAGTGTTTTATTAATATTTGGAAATTTTCAAGAAATAAAAAATAGAAAATATGAAAAGGAAAATGGAATAAAAGGAAAGGGACTTAGCATTTTAATTAGTTGTTGAAATTGGAAGATTTTCACTCTTAAAAAAACCCCTTCTCTTGCCAAATTTTTGGAAATAAATTTGGTAATGCATTTTTGGGTAGATTTGAGTGAGATTCAAAGCAATGAAATGGGAATTGGGATGGGAATGTGATCCCCATTGATCGAAAGCCCATGTGTACTGGAGCACTCTCAATTGTTTATCTTGTAAAAATTAGGAGGCAGTCCTCTCACTCTCCCTTTCATCACTTTACTTTCAAATGGATTGTAGGTAAATAGTGGAGTATTAAACACTCCTGATGCTCTTTAAAATTCAGAATTAAAGTAGTTGAGAAATTATTTTGTAAATTTTTGAAAAAATATCAATTTTGTATCCTCACAATGCCAAAAAAATTCCAAAATGTCTAGAAGTTGAATTTTATGTCATAAAGTGGTTTTTGTGCATGTTTTCAGCAAAAGGGTACTTTTCATTTTTTTCAAATTATGAATTTTTAAGAAATGGAAAATTTGAAGCTCCATTAATGGAGTTTACATGCAATTTCTAGTTTTTGGCATTTAGAATTAAATTATAATTTTTAATATAGAAATTGATATTGAATGATTTATTTTAGATGGAATTGAGTTTCCTTAATGGATTTTCAATAGGAATGTTTTAAGATTGTATTTTCAAGTTTTTGAGAAAATAAATTTATGCCATGTGAGTGTTGCATTTATTTTCGTGTCACAACTGTTAAAGGGTGTGGTGACTATTTTGGAATGTTCTGATGAATTTGTACCTTGTGAAATATTATATTATAATATATTAAATAGAAAAGTATTATTAAAATTTAGAAAGATCATATCCCTACATTGGTTTTCGTGCCACACTTCTTGGTGAGTGTGAAGATCCTATGATTAAAGTACCAAAGATGGTTATGGGAGTGGCTCCCAATGTGTCCCTAACCCAAAGTTGCAAGTAGGTTGATCGTAGGTGGGGAGTTATTTAATCAAACATGATAATTAATTGAAACATGGGTATTTAATTAACCAAGATAATGGATGCCCCTCTCATGTCTTGAGTGCTAATAAAGACTAAGGATGTTTGAGAAGACACGCCAACTTAGGAAGCTTGGGAATTGTAAGATCAAGCATCCTCATTCATATGAGAGGATTACTAGATTATTTCAGTGACATACCTTCGATTGGACCATGATGACACTCCCTAACTATATCTCTAGCATCTTACCTTGGTGTCTTATGTGTGTGTCATTCACCATTGTTGAGTTGGCCCAATGAAAATTCTTGTGATACCATTCTAGTGAGTTATATAATGTGTTATGCCCTTAGTGAGTTGGCCCAAGGATGGATTCTTGTATGGAATTGGTGACTTGGCTTAATGTAGATTTGTGATGTGACATTGGTGGGTCTTCCTAATGAGATATTAGTTTGATCCTATCTATATTTTATTCTTCTTATGCATGGATGAGTGTTTATATGATGTTTTTATGTAGCTTCTTCATTGTGTATAGTGTATGTGTAAGTCTTCTCCCCATTTTTTCATGTGAGTGTTATTCGTGTGGCACATGTGACTATCTCCTAGCACAATGGGAGTGGATAATTTTGATTCTATGAGGTCAAGTGGTGTGGTAACCACTATTGGGGACCTAAGGTTCATGGATCAAGGAAAAACATGGAATCATATAATTTCAAGTTTAATTCATGTAGATAGATGTGTTTCATTCATTTATGTTTTAATATATTTCTTCGGAACCTCTCTTGATAGATGGATGCAACTTTTTAAAAGAAAAGAATATTTCATTTATTTTCATGTCTTGATTTTGGTACTGAGCATGGTTTCTTTATTATTTTTTATATTATAATGTGAAAAGTTTAAATTAACTTCGAAACATTAAATTGGCGTTTAAAATGAATTTAAAATATTTTTTTGCAATTGGGTTGCCTAATGCTATATCTGGGTAGCTTAGTCTACTCACAAGTCTCTCGAGTCACTCAAAAAATTTCTAACACTATTTTGGTTGAACTATCATTGATGGGGAGGCCTGATATTATACTAGGGAATCTTGATATCATACTGGGGCATCCTAGTTTTGGTAGGCCCAAAAATTATAATTTTGTCCAAAGTATGTTGGGGTGGCCTAGTCATGTGCTTGGGCGACCTCATTCCCATGAAAAAACTAGAATGTAAACCCTCTTAACCACTAATAAATAGAGTTTTTATTAGCCCTATTCCCTTGTAAAATAATTGTTATATCTTTTATATTTCTCATTCCAGTCATTTTAGTCATCAGAACCCTCAAAAACCTAGTCAACTTTCCTTGTTTCAAGATTTGATCTTTCTGCTCTATTTTGAGACCTCATATGGGAAAACCATGTAAAAATAATTTTTTCCTCATGGTCGTAGGGTTATATTGATATTTTTTTTGAAGTTCTCAAGTGTCATCATTGA
>CM021100.1:939205297-939267897 GCA_007115665.2 Sequoiadendron giganteum | reverse complement strand
TATACTTAGGATTTTTAATAATATTTAGATAAAATATTCTCAAGTGACAAATCAACAAGGTAGCCTAGGCCAACAGGGAAAGTCAACACATGAGATAAAAGACATAAGTAATAACTTAAATGACCAAAAATCAAATACAGGAAGTCAAAGCAATTTTATAAAAAAAGTGCATGCTCAGACCTAGGGTTGAGGGTTTTAGATAAGAACTAGTGTTTTTAGGATATGATGTGCCTTTCAAAATCTCTTGAATCAAAATGAATTGATGGCCATTAGAAGAAAATTGGCACACATTTAAAATAGTGCCACTAGTGTCATTGTGATACTTTTTTGCATGTTGTTGTGCAAGTGCAACATGTCTTTGTTGCATTATCGGTGTTGTTGTTTCAAAAAAAATGTTTGTTCCATTAAATTTTATTTGGAGCTTATCAGCTTGAGGCATTACATTTTGTATCAGAGCCCATGTTGTAGCACTGGGATCTATGGTTCATTTTCTTGGCCATGTGTTTTTTGATGCTTTGTGTGCGGTCGCCCAAGTAATTGTTTTGTTGAGTTAGTATTTGACTTTTTGCATGGGTTCCTTAGGTGGCATTTTGAGGGTTTAGTGTGAACCAACTCATACAATGTGTTTGAGGAGGAAGAGTACTTCATAATCCCTAATTCATTGATAGGGATGGGAAGATACCCTAGTTGAGAGTCTCTTAAGTGGGGAATGATCACTCTCTAATGAATTTCTCAGGGTGTGAGAGCTTTGGTTGGGTCTTTTCATGTGTGATTATGTTGTTAGTAGCAGGTGTTGTTGCTATTTTTCCCCTAATGTGATATGTTTGAGAAATGCTTGCTTGTGAGGGTTAGTTAGACCCTTCAGTTGTTGATAAGTTTTTTCTTATGTGATTGCCATATCAATGTCTTGATTATGTTAAGCATGAATGTGTAGTGACCCTTAAGTGGTCTTGTTTATGCTATTTTTCGTCTTTGGATGTGTTCATATTGATGCATTTGATTGAAATTGGGTGTTAATGTTTTGGCTTGTGATAGAGCATTGTTAAATGTCTTATGTGATTGATGTATTGAAATAAATGTGGTGTATATCATATGCCTGAATGGTGAAAATGTGATCTTATAGTGATGTTTCCTATCATGCAGTGTGCATTGTAATTCCTATGGGAATATCATCATATGTGTTAAATGATTATGTTAATACATGAATGAAAGGTTGTATTTTCATAATAGAATATTTGGGTCAATGCCTTATGTCCCCAAATCATGTTGTCCCCAGGATTCTTGTGAGAACCTAGAGATGGGTAACCGACATTATTTTCGCTCTTGCATGGGCTACATGTTTAATTGTAAGGAGCATTGTGTTGGTTTCCTTAGAGCCTCAATTGTGATGTTTCATGTGAATGACAAGGATATAATTTTTTTATAGCATGTATTAGTGATGCATGATGTGAGTAATGTGTGTGTTATTGCATAGAAATTATATATGCCTTGTGGAAGTGGTGCTTAGGTGAATATCTACCCTTGGGTGGATAGAATTTGTGGATATCATAGTGAACCTTGCATATGCCTTCTTGCATAATAATGTGATCATTTCTTGATGAAGTTATTTTCTTAATATGATTTTCATTGGCATAGTTAATTGAATTTGGTGAATTGTGTATGAAATGTGTTTGAGCATATTTTCTCTAACACCCTTTGGATTTTGTACTCCCAAGGTGTTGTATAGCCCTTACTCTCTCAAATGTGGCTAATATTAGTCACTCAGTTCATATAATCATGTTCTCATTTAGTTTGATGCTCTATTTTGGTTATTGATGAACTCTCTAATCATTGATTATGGATCGACATTCAATTTTTAATTTTCTTATGACGGGTTTAGTCACCAAATTTTTCATATATCTACTTTATGACCCTTGGTTCTGCTTAATTTATCGTTGGAATCACTAGCATTCTATTATTATTATTGGATTAGTAATTCTCCCTCTTGGGCTATATTTTATCTGTGGTGGCTATCCTAAATGTTTGAAATTGTTGATCTTGTTCTATGTTACATTGTTTCCTATCATGTTCAGTAAAAACCCCTAATAGAATGTACAATGGAGTAGATGACAAAGATTGTGCTAAATATTGATTTTTATGTTAATGAGAACCATATTGCATTAAAGTTCTTGTGTTGTAATAAAATAAAATTGGATGTTGTGTGGTGTTTGGAAATTTTGTGAAATGCATGTATGCATATAGTTTTCTATCTCTTTGAGTGATTCTGATGTATGTGAATGCCCTTATGCTTGGAATTGAGTGAAATTTATTAAAATTGTCATATGAGAGTGTTGATGGAATTCCATGATCTCTAAGTGAGTTTAAATGTGCGAATAATTGTGTTTTGCATCATGCTTGAACTTGTTTTCTAGTAGATGGTTGGGTTGAATTTAGTCCACCAACTATGTGTGCTCTTTCTTGTCTTGTCCTTTCTTTTTGTGGTCTTATGACCGTGTTTCCTAGTGCCTTGGTATTAGTTGGATGTTGTTGAGGTTTATTTGGCACCAAAATCCATGTTAGTTGATACCAAGAAGACACATATCGTGTCATTTGGGGATGCAATTTTCATAGCTACACTCATGTTTGAGATAGTGTAGGGTATGAAGGTGTGTTAGTAAGTTCTTTAACACATATTATAGTGATTATTATATTATATTATATATGTCTATCCTTTTTAAGTTTCCAGTTGAGGTTGTCTTGAAGTTTTTTAGGAGTTTCTCCTTGGTTTTTTAGTGGTGTTCCTCGATTAAGGCTAGAAGAAGATACAATAATAATTTTAGGAATTGGCTATCTTTTGTATTCTCTTAGAGAATAATTAGTGTTTGAGCTCTATAGTAGTTTTTGGTTGTCTTTCTGATCAATACTTCATGTATCTTGTTGGGTTTTTTTACCCTTAGGCAGGTCATAGTTGAGCATTGTGATAGTGGAAATTCTAAGTTTTGGCCTTATACTTAGTGTTTTAGTTGCATCCTTGGTGGTTGGGGCATGATTTTTTGGGTTGCTAAGCCTCATGCTTGATTTAAATAATTTTTGAATTTCATGTTTGTTTGCAAAATATTCAATAAGTTGCAAATTGTATGATTTAATTATATTTTAACCATAGGATTGGATTAAGGTAAAAATTTAAATGATAGTTTAAATTACCTTTTTTTATCATGAATGATATGCTCGGAATTTAAATGATTCTATAGTCATCATCAAATGTCTTATGTATTTTGGAAAAAATGTGGGAAAATGAAAATACAGCTAAGTTAATTAATTTCAAAAAACCCTTGACTGAGAATGTGTATTTGTGCTTGATTAAATCATATGGATTTAAATGAATTTGAAGTATTGAATGTGAGTGTTTTATTTATATTTAGAAATTTTAAAGAAATAAAGAAAATAGAAAATATGAAAAGGAAAAAGGATTTAACATTTTAATTCATTGTTGAAATTGGAGATTTTTTTCTCTAAAAAAACCCTCTCTTGTTGATTTTTTGAAAATGAAGCGGGGAATGCATTTGTGGGTGGATTTGAGTGAGATTCAAAGAAATAGAATAGGAATTGGGATGGGAATGTGCTTCTGATTGGATTCACTCTTTCATGTGCTTATTGTGATTATTCTTCAATTGTTTGTTTTGTAAAATAGAGGTAAGCTCCTCATTTATCCTTGTTTGTTCATAATTTTTACTTTAAAACAGATTGTAGGTAAATAGTGGGGTATTAAACACTCCTAATGCTCTTTCAAATTTAGAATTAGAGTAGCTAAGAAGTTATTTTATAGTTTTTTTTTAAATGTCCATTTTGTGCCTTCACCATGCCAAAATTTTCCAAAATGCCTAGAAGTTGAATTTTATGTCGTAAAATGGTTGTTGTGCATGTTTTGAGCAAAAGGGCACTTTTAATTTTTTTTTAAATGGAAAATTTGAAGCTCCATTAATGGAGTTTACATGTAATTTCTAGATTTTGGCATTTTGAATTAAATTGAAATTTTGAATTTAGAACGTGTGAAATTGAATGATTTATTTTGGAAGAGATTGAGCCTCCTTAATGGATTTTCATAAGGAATATTTAAATATTACGTTTTCATATTTTTGAGAAAATAATTTTATGTCATGTGATTATTGCATTGATTTTCATGCCACACTTGTTGGAGGGTGGGATGATCCCACAATAGTGGTTTACACATTTTGGGACATCCTGATTTTTGCTGAAATCACATATTTTTAAAAAATATAATGATTTAAGCCTTGAAAATTTCTATTCAAAGTATTCCAATTGAATAGGGTTTTTTATTTCTTGTCAATGTAGGTTTTTCCCTGAAAATCAAGCTCTCTACTAAAAATCAAGCTCTCTATTCTGCACATGTGGAAAAATAGTAGATTATCAAAAACAAATCTAAAAAATATGTCTATTTTATGCATTGATGTCCTTGATCCAACAAAAAAATAAAATTGAATTTTGATACATACAAAAAAATTATGTTGCATATAGTCCGCCTATGTCTAAATTGTAATTGGTTTGACTTCAAAACTTAATTAAGAAACAATATTCAATAAAACACTATGAAACCAAATGAATGTGCTATATATCATAGTTAAAAATCTAAATTTGAAAAAAATAGAATTTGATCCTTCATAGAAAAAATTTATGTTGTTTACAATGAACATTACTCTTTAAAAATGGTGTTTACTCTTAAGAACTAGTTTTCAAAGGAGATGGAAAAATAAATGCAATCTAATTCTAGTTTTTCTTTAAATAATATATTTAGAATCTACCAAAAAATGTCAAAAATCACTAGTTTGTATTATATTTAAATTCATCATGGTTTAGTAGCTATAGGTGCCCAAAACTGAAGATTTAGTTAAAAGAATTCAGTTCAATGTCAAGTTTGGCCAAAAAGTGTAAACCACTATTGTGGGATCACCTGACGTGATGCCTATATTGGAATATTTTGATGAAGTTGTACTTTTTCAAGTATAATATGATGCATTATAGAAAATTATTATTGAAATTTGAAAAGATTATATTCCTACATTAGTTTTTGTTACATAATCATTGGTGTCTATGAAGATCCTATGATTAAGGTATTAGAGATGGTTATGGGCATGGCTCCCAACATGTCCTTGGCCCAAAGTGGCAAGTAGGCTTATCACTTGAGTGGGGAATCATTTTTAATCAAACTTGATAATTAATCAAACAAGGGTAATTAATTAACCAAGATAATGGATGCCCCTCTCATGTCTTGAGTGCTAGTAGAGAATAAGGATATTTGGGAAGACATGCCAACTCAGGGAGCTTGGGCCTTGTAAGATCAATTATCCTCATCCATATGAGAGGATTACTAGATTATACTATTATCATACCTTTGAGCACCATGATGACACTCCCTAACTAGTTCTCTAGCATATTACCCTGGTCTTTTATGTGTGTGTGATTCACCATTGGTGAGTTGGCCCAATGATGAGCCTTGTGATACCTTTCTAATGAGTTATACCATGTGTTATGCCCTTGATGAGTTGGCCCAAGGATGGATTCTTCTATGGCATTGGTGATTTATCCAATACAGATTTATGATGTGGCATTGATGGATTTACCCAATGAGATCTTATTTTGGTCATATTCATATTTGATTATCTTGTGCTTGTATGAGTGTTTATATGATGTGTTTATTGAATTTATTCATTGTGTATGGTGTGTGTGTAAGCCTCTCCCCATTTTTTTGGTGTGAGTGTTGTTCTTGTGGCATATGTGACTATCTACTATGCAGGTACTATGCAGGTAGACTTGTGTAGTAGGGTATGGTAGTACTTGGGATAGCCAGACACTATCACATGACAAACATGACCCCACCACTGATGGGTGGTCAAAATCCATCATGAAATTTTTTCCAGTTACTATAAAAAGAATTTTCTTGGATACCTCATAGATTTCCCTATACTAGTGGTTCTCTAAATATTCCACCAAGTCATCACCTTAAGAATATTTCATGTGAATATTCTTCTAGGGAAATATTTCAGTCAATGGGAGAATAGTATAGCTATAACAACTATTTATCTATCAAATTTAATCACCCAAGCTTCTGATGTCAATACTATGTCAGCAGCCCTTTAAAAAAAATGCCCCCCTCTCCAATGCAATTTTTATTATGTAGTCCAACTTCAAAGGTGCATAACTCGAGCTCAAAACCTCATTTTTTCAAGTAACATTTTTTTTATTTTGGGTAGAATTTTGTGCTCTTCATAGTGGTATAATTTTTTTATATTGGTGTCTAGTTTTTCTAAAAATTGTAGATTCTCACAGTTGTGGCTAAGTCCTTGTTTTGGAATTTTTTGGTGTTTTAATCTCACTCCTACACTAACATTTTTTTGTATAATTTTTTTGAAAGTGAATAATTTTTCATGTACTTCTTAGTGGTAGGATCAAATTGATCTCATTTTGTAGCAAAATTATACATTGATCTTGTGGTCAAATTTGGCATCTATAAGCACTAAGAGCAAGTCCTCTTCATTATTTTTGGAAAGTGGCACATGTAATTTCACTAAACACAAAGTGCCACAATGATATTTTGTTGGTGGTTTCTTGATTGATTAATTTGGGGGGATAATCTTCTGTTTGTTTGTTGATTGTAATAATGCAATTTAATGCATGGAAAGTAAAATATGATTACTATGGGAAGAAAAATTATACAATAAATGAAATATTTCTAAATGGACTTGATTATTTGAAAATTCTTTATGAAATTCATCAATTGTAGTAGCTTTGTATTGTCAATGGCATTAGTTTTCCTAATTACTTTGAACTAGCATCAAATAAATCATCTATTGTTCTTACTTCATCATATGTTGATGATATTGCATTATCTGGGGATGATAAGTGTATTCAAATGGTTTGCACTAAGATCTCATCTTCTTTATCTATTGTTTCTTTTGATGATGCTCATGTTGCCATAGTTTTGACTCCTCACAATTTAATGCAATAAGACATACATTATCTTCTAGATATAGCTACTTGGGATGAGTACTTGATAGACGTTGCAAGTTAATTTTTTAACTCCTATATTTCATATTTGGGAGACACCATTGATTTCATTTATCTTCTCTTTGATGAATATGACCCTTCTTCAATTATTGTGAGGGAAAAATTTGACCCTCTTGTTCATTCTCTACATGATCATTCTTTGTAGTTTGACACGAGTCTGTATTCTTTTGGATAGTATTTGGAGGAGGTTTATTTTACTTTAGAGAAGGTATGTTTGTCTTTGGATTTTTTTCTACATTCATTTTAGGATATTCTAGATTGTCATATTTTATAGTGTGACCTAGTACACCTGTTTGAAGTGTGTCCACTTTCAGTATCAACATGGAGACACTTGAACATTCTTAAAATACATCATATATCATCTTTCTTCCCTCATCTTCATCTTAATAATGAGAAGACATCATACATACCATCTTGGTTTTATTTCTTCTTAAGGGGAGGAATTTTTTTTGGCCATATTGGATCATATTTTTCATTCAATGTCAAGCATCTTCCATCATTACACGAGACTCTACATTGCGAGAGGGTTGCATGGTCTCTCTTCTTATCTCTTATGAGGGGTATTTTTCCTTGCATGGAGTTTTTTTCTTCTCATTCATCAATAAGATCATTGTATTTTCATCTCTATTTTGGGGATGATTTTTTCCCACTAGGTTTTATGCTTGTCTCCATCTATGAGAGATTGAATTTGTACATGGGTAACTAACATTGCCTCATATTTTGGATGCATCCTTGCATCTTTGCATCATTTACATCATAATTTTCTTCTCCCTAAGTTAAGCACTTAAGGAGGGTTGTTGGTGTAAATAGGTGTGTTACCTATTTAGTTCATTAGTGGGTCATTATTACATGTTAAGTTTACTTGGGTCCTAGGGAATCTTTCTAGAAGGTTATTAGTTGTCATAGGATCTTGTCTTTTGACATTTAATTATTGTCTCCTAGGTCATTTAATATTAGTTATCTCATGACATATAAGTAAGGCACTTGTCATGATCCTATCTAAGCCTATGTCTCACCTTAGCTATATAAATAGGTGGTATCATGTAACAATTTCATATCATCATAATCTACCATTTTCATCCTTTTATAGAATAACATTATTCTCTCATAGTTGATATCTCTTGTTATTTCATGAAGCTCCTAGATCTTAGGTGGATATAATATTTAACCAAATATTGCATGGTGTGGATTATTCTATACCAACTCTTACAATATTCTAGAGAATAAGGAGAATATGAAAGAATGGGTATCACTACCATAAGGAGTAGAAGAAATGGGGAAAAAATATAACCTATGAAGACACTAGGAGAGAAAACTATAATGGCATGGCAATAAGGTGAATATGAAGGAATTATATGATTTTGAAAAAAGAAACTTAGGCTTTTATGAGGAAATAGTTTAAATTAGGAGGAAAGCACCTCCCTATTAAAAAAATAATGAAAACCATTAGCTCGAACATTTGAAGCCTAATGGACCAAAAAAATGCCACCTTTTGAAGTGACTCATCAAGAAGGAGATTCTGGATTTTGTTTTAATCTAGGAGAGCAATATGGTAGAAGATAGTGCTAAGGAATTTTTACTTTGGATGTGGAGGAATGGTGATGGTTAATGTGGATGGATTAGCATGGGTCCCTTTTTTATGTGGAATAGAAACAAACTATTGGGTATGGTAATAACTCAGTCTCATGATTTTATGTTTGTAAGATTTGAGGATGTATTATAATTTGAGTCTTTTCTTCTAACAAATTTATATGGGCCAAATAATATAGGGGAATATTCTAGGGTTTGGGAGGAATTAAGGAAATTTAAGCAATAAAACTCAATAGACAATTAGATTTTATGTGGAGATTTTAATACCATTATTTTCCAAAAGAAAAGAAAAGTGGTAGATCTTTATTTTATTTTGATATAATAGATTTCAATAAAATTGTGGAAGGTAGCATTGGTTGACATTTCTTTGAGGTCTTAGTGGTTCACTTGGAATAATAAGAGTAGGGAAGAAAAAAAATATGCATGTAACTAGATATATTTTTAGTATCCTTAGATTGGTTACTTTCTCCTATTTTCTTATTTTCAAGGATTATTCATTAAGGGGGATGTAATCCCTAGCCAATGAAAATAATTATAAATAATGGAAAAAAAGCCTCAAGATTTCTCCTTCAAAATGGAATATCTTTGGTATGAATATTTAGAGTTCAAAGATGTAGTATCTAAATGGTGGTAGGTGGAAATTAACAATTGTAAGAGATTAATTATTTAGAAAAGAAAATAGATGAAGAGCCAAGCTAGGGCCTAGAACAAAGATATTGCTAGAGATTTATTTGAAATAATAAATACAATGGAAACACAAATATATAAGAAAAATACTACAAACTCAAATAGTGTGTTGACTGAGGAATTAAGAAATGTGGAAGTCATACTAATGGAGGAACATAATTAAATTTTAAAGATGGAAGAGATCTTGTGGAAACAAAAATATAGATTTAAATGGTTGAAGGAGGAGGAGGGTAACACAAAAAAATCATTTGGTTACTAACATTAGGAAATATAGTAATAATATTTTTAGTATTCAATTTCCATGAAGAAATATTGTTGAATACATGGTGACCATAAGAAAGAAAGAGGTGAATTTCTTCAAAGAGCTACTAGAATCAACCTCCTAGGAAGATCATGAAGAACAATAGAATATGTGAAGGAATATCCCTTGTTTAATTAATGAGATGCAGAATGAGATACTAATAAGGCTTTTTTTAACAGAGGAGATCAGGATTGCCACCTTTTTAGGGGGGTTAGGAAGGCATCAATACCAAATGGTTGTCAAGCAAAGTTTTATCAAAGAATTGGACGTAATGGTAGAAGATGTTTGAAAAGAAGTAAAGTAATGTGGGAGTAGAAAAGTATTGTCAAAGGCTTATAAATCCACTTATGTTTCCTTAATCCCTAAGGTTAAGACCCCTAAATATTTTGATGTTTTTAGACCAATTGTCTTATGTAATATAATATATAAAATTATTTCTAAGGCCATGGAAATCAAGCTTAAGAATTATTTGAAGATATTATTTATAAGAAACATATTGTATATTTTTTAAAGACACGTAGATTCTAGAAATAATCCTCATAGGACATGAGGTTATCTACTTGATCAAGCTGAACCAAAAATAAGGTATGGTCATAATTAGATATGAAGAAATAATGCAATAAAATTTTATGGTATTTTTTGTTCAAAATAATATAGAAGAATGGATTTTGTGAGGATTGGTGTAACTAGATATGGTGGCACCTTCAAAAATTTCAAATTTTGAGTACCCATGATGAACAAATTTGATTTACGCACTCAGAAGTGCCCCTAAATTTTTTATCCAAGCGACCTACTTTGGAAGGTCAAAATTTAGAGCTAGTTAATTTTCATGTCAAACCCCTTGGAGAGCATACTCAGTTGATGTATGTGAACATGCATTTCAGTTTTCAGCTTTGAATGATAAGTTTTGACAAGGTTTTGAAAAGAAAAGTTTGAGGGTTTTGGGACTGTTTTGTTGTTTGCAAACTCTAAGCCCTACGAAGTCGCCTCCTGTCTAGACTCATATTTCACAGCTGATTGATCACCATGGAAAATTGATTTTTTTCCTTGCATTACTCCCACATTCATATGCTCCCTAATTCAATTTTAGAGCCTTGATATCAAGTTTGATATTTTTACCAGGTCAAAAGCAAATGCAGTTTGTCATATTTTGACATCTAAATATTTCAAGGAGGTCAAATTTGACCCTTAATATCTGGAGAAGAATGTGGATTAAAGGAAATCCCTCTTGCACACATACTCAATGGACTTAAATGACCTAGTGTTTCCAGTGGTAGCTTCCTAGGATGTGATTTGATATTTTTTCAAAGAGGTGACTTGGTGAGCCCTAATTGATTTTGAACACGTGAAGTTGTAGAAAACCCTGAGTGAGCCACTTTGGATTTTAATATCTTGCACCTCAGAATACATTTTTAAGGTCGTTTATTGTACTAAATTTTGGGTCAAATGTCTACATGCTTTCTCAGTTTCAGGCTCCCAGGATGAGTTTTGATGGGTTAATTAATGTTGTGTTGACAAAAATGGGGCCAAAATTGGTGTTCCAAAAAGTTTCAAATTTACAAATTCTAAGGGAAACCCATTTCTTGTATTGGTTTGAAACATCTACAACTCCATTTTCATCAAAACTAGAGGTCATTTGTTACATTATTTTAATATATTTTGGGTGTGGTGAACACATCCCAAGGCCAGTTTACAAAGGAGTTCCTAAAAATATTTCAACAATGCAATTTTTAAGGAAATTGGTTTTCACTAAATAATTGATAATGTCCAGGTGTCTCGATTTGTCAATAATAAATTTCGCCATTTGGCCTGCAGGTGTAATTAGAAGTCACAATTTTTCTAAAGTTTCAAATGTTAATATTTAAAATATTGTGAATATTTTAAATATTGTCAATTTGTAAAAGGGGCATTTATGCAAATATGAAATGTATTTCAAATGTTTTGGAGGAAAAGAAAGTTTAATTCTTGCTTATCATTGATCCAAAGGTGGCTTTCACAGTTGCACGGCAAAATTCATCACCCATCGCTAGTTTGAAGTGCAAATGAAGAAATAGATCAGTGATGCAATGCTTCCCAGTGATGATTCTTCATTTGGGAAGGTTAATTAAAGCTTTGTGGAATTAGAAAATTTTCTAATTTTTTAAAGTTCTCCGCAAAATTCGTCACCCATCCCAATTTGAAATGCAAATGAAGAAACAAATGAGCGATGAGCGATGGTTGTTGTGTCCATCGCCCATCCAATTGATATCTCTTTTTCTTTCAATGTATCCGCAATTGGCAGTTACCAAGAGTAAGGTTTTCACAAATAAATTAAAATTTATTTTTTGCAGTGGAGAGATAAATAAAAAATATATAGGAAAGATGCTTTCACAGCCCGATAAAATAATTGAGGGCCCTCACATAGTAAAGATAAAAATGTAAATTGTTGAGGATTTTCATATCGCCCACCATTGGTTTGTGCTTCCATTTTCTTTATATTTTGGCGATGTGCGATGGTGGCCACAGTGTTTATGAGGAGTGTGTGGTGGGACTCGAGAAGCATCCACGTGATATTACCTTGAGTATTATTTTGAGGGTAAAATGTATGTGAAAGAAAATTAAAATATAAGGGCCCAAGCAAATATTTTTTTTATTTGCCTGATAAAATGAATTTAAAAGCCTTCACTGATATAAAGGTAAAATTTAAATGTTGGGAATTTAAAATATAAAACTCATGGGTAAGGAAATCGTCTATAGTAGAATGTAAAAGGTAATTAAAACTTTTGCATATAGAGGCAAAAACTATTTTGCTAGGAATTAAAAGGTAAAAGCTTCTCATGGTAAAAGAAAACCATGAGTTATAGGGCAGAAAAATGTAAATGAATGAGTGAAAAAAAAATTCTTACAGCCAGACAAAGAAGAGTGAATGACTTTCATAGAGGTTTTTATTCTTTCACAAACAAATATTTTCAGTTGTTGGGTGAATGGTAAAAGCATGAAGCTAAATTTTCTCAACTGCAAGGAAAAGGGAGAAGTGGTTTTTTTTGTTGCAGTTTTGTTTATAGAGAAAAGTGGTTTTATTGCAAATAAGGAGAGATGAGAGAGGCTTTTCCCTCTCTTGTTTCTAACCAACAGAGGATGAAGCTTCCAGGTGTCTTCAACGGATTAATTTTGGGGCTCTTCTTCCTTCTATATCTTCTGATTCTTTTCTCATTGCAAAAGGTTCTGAATTTAATGTATAGGGTTGGGTAGGTAGAGAAATGTTGAATTTGAGTCATAGACAGAATATGCAATTGTAATGCTTTGATTTCATGAGTAAATATCAATCAGTATGTGTAGACAAAGCATGAATTTCATCAAATTGTCTCCAGATTTGTATATATTTAATCATATGAATTCAATATACAAAGTATTTTTGAATTTTTCATCGCAATTTCCCTAAGATTGTGTTGTTTATTCATGGTTCTATTTCAAAGAAATAATTAAATTACTTTGAATAGATAATTATGATTTTAAGTGTGCAAGGTGGATCTATAAGAAGAATTTTGATGACAATGAGAGTGAATCTATTAGTGTAGGGCATTAACAGTTTCGAATCCACTAGTTGAAATTTATTTGATGATGAAATTTTCTTTATGATTATATATTTGACTCCATGGCCTAGAGTTAGGCACTGATTTGTCTTTCATCTTAGTGCATTTTCATAAACAATTTATCAATTCAAAATCATTTTAATTTTTGTTGTTGAGTTTAGTTTTAGTGTTGAATTTTGCTTCCCAATTGTTGAGTGAGTGTTGAGATACCAAAAATATAGCTAGATTTGAAGTTGTCATTACTTTCCTTCGTATATTTTAATTGGGAATTATTTGATATAAAATGCAATGTCTATGCATAATTGAAGTAAGTCTTTAGGAATTATGAAGCGAGACACCCCCTTGGTCCTATAGAGCTAGAAGTGTAGGAGATTTCAGTCTTTGAATGAATCTTGTTAGTTAGCCAAATCCATCTTTGAGTCTAATCATTAGAAATTGGCTATTCTATTAAACTCATTAGATTTGTTGATTATGGAAACCAACAATATATATAGTTATTTTTCCTTGATCTCTTTTGATCTACCCATAAATGGATCTCTTGTTGATTTATTTCATTTCAAAATGGGATTAAGATAGGACTATATTGTCTCACCTTTGTATTCCTTATTTTTGTTGAGGTGCTTGATCTAGATAATTGAATAATGAGATAGAGAGAGGTAATCTAAAAGGGATTCAAGTCTCTTTATGGTTAAGGAATATTTATCACTTGTAGTTTGTTGATGATACTCTCCTAGTTGAAGAACCTACTATGAGAGAAGTTAATTCAATTAATAATATTCTTATGAAATATGAAATAGTAACTTAAATTGATAATTTTAGTTCTAAAAGATAGATGTCAAGAGTTTTTGGAGATTTAAAGGATTTTGGAGTTTTAGGTTCAAAAGTTACTAAGTAAATATTGGGGATGCCTATGGAGGAAAAAAATAAATTAGATCAATTTAAAATTGAAGAATTTTGTTGATAGATTCTATAGTATATTAGCATCCTAGAAAGGTAGATGCCTTTCAATTTCCAATAGGTTTACTTTGATCAAGCCTCTTTGGTTTCTATTCGAGTTAGCATATTTTCTTTCATATCCCTCATAAGGTTACAAAGATATAAGTAAATTTTCTTTGGTGTGGTACTAAATATTCACATAAGTATATAGTTTGTTCAAATGGGATTATATCAATAAGCATAAGAGGATGGGTTGATTAAGGTTTAGATAATGTTAAAAATTGAATATAACATCAAGATCCAAACTATGGGGGAGGATTTATGAGGAAATGGATATGTTTTGAAGTTTATTCAATCCTAATACCTTTCTAATATGATAGAGGGGCATGTGCACCAAGATGTGGCACAAAAAGGTGTCCAAATTCCCATGATCATGTTATGAAGAAATTACAATAACACACTCGTTTTAGGGCTCAAATTTTTCAAGCCATAACACGAGTTTGTTATTTGAATAAAAAAACAATCGTGTTTTTAGAATTCAAAATATGTGCTTTTTTAGCATTTAAAACACAAGCATGTTTTGGCTTTTACAAAACATGATTTTTTTAGTGTAGGCCAAAACACGAGTATGTTTTGGCTTTTATAAAATGTGCACATGTTTTGGTTTCACAAAAAACATATGTCTTTTGGCTTGTACTAAACACGTACCCGTTTTGGCTTGTACTTAGGCTTGGATGGTTCATTTACCTCATTTTGACATGATTTTTTCCTCAATTTTCATTTCTCAATTTTCTTGTCATCAAGTTCACACATTATAAACCAAATCTTAGTAAAATTACAACCATAATTTCACATGTCTTATAAGCTTTTTAACCATATAACTTTTTTAGATTTGAACTACATTAACGTATTTATTTTTAATTTCTTTCACTAAATTTTCCATAGTTATTGGAGACATATGTATTGAATTTTTTATTAACTTTTGACCTACTTGTCAAACTTTGAAAAAATTTATATAATATTGTTCTACACTTCATTCTTTACACATTAGATTTTTTTTGCATTTTTTATTATTTTGGTGCAAGTTATGTGATGCACACACTTAGTGATGTGATTTTCTAGATGCATCCACTTGAAAAATCATTAAAAAAATATATTCAATAAAAAGTTATATAAAAAATATACAACTTCTAGTACTCACTCGTAACTATATTTCTACCAATAGGTTTTCAAAAATACTAAATGCAGCTAAAAAGGATTGATGGGTGCACACCGAACACTATGTTATGTTTTGCTAAAATATAGGAACACTTTTGTGTGCATAAATAATTTGATCCTCTTAATCTTACCTATTTTTGAAAAAAAAACAAGTATTTTAGAAACTAGATTTAGAGTACTACAATTCTTGTTCTTTTGGTATCTTCAAATTTGGAGTGCGTGAATCTCAAATTACTCCTCCAAATTCTGGTTTAACTAGTTTAAGAAAAAAAGGTTTCCCCTTTTTGACCCACTTTTTGTGTACCATCTTGGTGCACTTACTCAAAGGAACTTTTCAAGAAAGTTGACTCCCTTCCTTGTGGTTCAACTATATCAAGCTTCATAAGATTTTGTTTCAAATTAATTTCCCTACTATCAAATGGAAATTAGGGAGGGGGAATATTTTTCAAGAGAAAATTAGAGACCAAGGCCTATTGTATCAAAATTTGAAGATAACATGGGTGTTCGGGTAAATAATTATTAGGAGAAGGGTGACCCCTCATTGAAATGGAGACTCTTGATGCATCGTATACTAGAGTTGAAGGATTTTTGTGATCAAATCCAATTGAATCTTGATTACTATAACATCCTAGACGAGGAAAAGGGGGATGTGATGGTGTGGAGAGGTCATGAAAGTTGTTTGATCTCTATTTGATTTTTCTTTTCTCATTCTTTGGGAATTTGGGTGATCCCCCTTTTAATTTTGATGAAAAAATAATTTCCAAAAGGGCTTCCCAAGTCCAATATTCTTTTATGTATCTCCTCAAGAAGGTGTCATCTAACATGGGATGCACGTCAAAAATTTGGCAAGATAGGGCCCTCTCTTTACATAATGTGCAAAATAAATATGAAACCAATAATCATTTATTCCCACATTATGACATCTCTAATTAATTATGGATATTTTACATGGGGGAAGGGGTGTTTATTCAATCACTCCTCATATTCTACGTCTTTTGGCTAGTTGGGAAATCAAAATCAAAATCCTTGGATTGAAGTTCATATGGGATTATTTTCCAACCTTGATGGTTTGGAGTGTTTGATTGGAGAGGAATAGAAGAGTTTTAAGGATAAATACAGGACACTGAAAGGACATTGGGATAGAATTGAAACAATAACTAATTAGTTAGGATAACTTCATAAAGTTTATCAATGGCCCCTTCATCAAGGGGAATCTAAAATTGTATCCAAACGGCCTAGATTCATATGGATTGAAGGAAGTAAGAAACAGCTTAGCCATAAAGGACCTCCTTACACTTGGTTGTTCTTTGAGGATAGTTGGATCAAGTTTAATTTTAATACAGAAGCAAAGAATAACTCAAGTAAGCCAAGGGGTGGAGGATTTTTTTGGGAAAAAAGTGGTTAGCCTCTAGGTAAATTTTTGCATATGACTAAGGCAACGACTCTAATAGCATTGAAAAAGAAAATTATTTATTATGCGGTATGTGGTATGATGATAGAAAGAGAAAAAGGATGGAAAATTTATGGATTGAGGGTGATTCACAGCTGGTAATAGGGATAATGAAAGGAGTAACCATTAATAATTAGATATTGGAATCAATTTTATATAATACAATGTGAGGAAATAAGTGGTTTGCTGAAATTATATTTTCACATTTTGGAAGGAAGGGAAATGTGGTAGTGGATTGGGTAGCCAATAAATGTGTGGATTTAAGAACTAAAAGTGGATGTGATTTTACGAGATGGTGGATAAATTTTCCTTTAGAGGCTATTCTTCTAATTCAAAATGATTTACAAGGGACTCCCCTTGATAATGGGATAGAGTGATAGTTGGTAGGACAATTGTCTCTAGGTGAAAAGAATGTAGAGTAATCAATAGATGTGATGATTTGTAGTTATGAAGTAAATGTATTAAAGGTGATAAAGTGGATTCTCATTATTCTTTTCTTGCATTGGATAAATTTTTGGGTGGAAAATTTTCATGGCTTTAGTAGTCGGTGCTTACCATTTGGGGGATAAAATAGAAAATTGTGAACATAGTAAGGGGAAATAGGAGGAGAGAACACTGAAGAAGATGAAGAGATGGGTGTTTGGTGTGGAAGTAATGATAGACTTCGTGGAATTTATTGATCAAGAGATCAATAACCTAGTAATTAGATAATGGATGGTCTACATTTGGGAGCTGGTCAAGGGTTTGCATAGTTTTGTAGGGGTGTGCATTCATTTAGCAATGAAAAAAAAATTATTGGATTTGGGATATACCAAAGGCTAATGGAACAATTTTAATACCACTCAATATTTTTCTTGTGTAGCCATGCTTTCCACAACAACTTGTTCCTATCTCCATGACAATGTAGGTGACATTGACCAAGAAAAGGTACACTTTGACTATTTATTGCAGCACCTTCACGCTATCAAGAGGAGATAGTTTTTTTTATAGTTGGTTGTAGAAGCAATTTCTAAGAAGCTATATTTCAATATTCAAAAGGTGGTTATTCCATCATTATCTTAGTATTATGATTAAGAGGAGGATGAAGACAAAGGCGAGTAGAATGAAGTTTCAAATCAAATTTTGGTATGTGATAAATGTAATTGTATTAGTAATAGGGTGGTGATCTACCTATGTAATTTTTCTTGTCCCTTGTAAGGTTCTTAGATATTTTATGATACTATGTTGGATAATCAGGTTGGGGTTAGAAGTGTTTATGGCTTTGACATTTTTTTTAATGGGTAGAATGGGTTTAATATGATAACCTATTTTTCATTTGTTATCTTTTCAACCAATAAAACATTATGTGGATTCAACTTGGACATGGGGGTCTCCCCCAATTTTAATGGTTTCTAGACCTAAACCAAGTTATATTAGAAAAAAATGCATAAATGATGTCGAATTTATATAGTTTACACATAAATGATGGGTGGAGCATCTACTTGTTGTGCATAAATGAAATTTTAACAAGTGAATGAAACTAATAATGTAAGCTAATTTTGAAAATATGTTGAGGTAAGTTAAAGTTCTATAAATCATGTTATTAATTATGTTATATATCTTTATTAATTTATATATATTATTTGTAAGTATTACATAATAATATATTTCTTATACTTAATATAAACAAGTATAAATATTATTTCTATTAATTAGCCGATAGGCTATTTACGTGGGGAGACCCCACCGGGATCTCCCCCAGTCTGACGTCGCCAGTGTTCATGGCAAAGTTTACGGCAAAGTTTCCTTGTAATTGTGGGAACTGTGGGGGAAACATCGGCGGCGGGGCAGGGGCTCATAGCCGCGAAACATGAGCTTTTGGGCCAGGACTTCGTCTTCAGGGCAGAGCTCCCCTAGGTCATACTCCATGTTTTGGCCAAAGTCCTCTATCAACAATGCACATGCCTGCCCTACCAAGGCATAAATGGTGTCCGACCCGAAGCTCGAATTGTGCCCTAAAGAAAGCTACTTGGATGACATGAACTCCCTCAGCTCCCCTGTTAGGGCTTGACCTCCTCCCCACTGTTCTTCCCCATTGGCATGAGGGTTTGAATCTTGAACAGAGATTCTGAGAAACTGGGTGAGCTGCTCGATCTGGGCTGTTAGTTTGTCGGAGAGCTGCTTTGATAAGTGTAGCTCCCGTCGGGTCTGGTTAAGACTGGCTATTAGATCGATTGCCCCAATTGAGCTGTGGGAGGGGTCGTGGAGGTACTACGAAGAGACCCAATCGAATGGACCGCACAAAAGAAACACAGAGGCCAGATTTGTGCATAGAATGAGCAAAATGATGTACAACTTCCACAGGGCTCTATCGGAGCCCCCTGCCTTTCGTTTTTCATTCCCATCCGAAGACATCTTAAACATTGTCTCTTCGCAGTACAACCCTTTAGAGCCTGCGCTCCTATTTTATTTATAGTAGGAAACTTTGTCTTCGATTTCTACCGGTTACTGGTTTGGTTTTTGAGGCATTCCATCTCGGCATTTTAATTCATAATCCAATGCCAAATAAACCAGGTTGCAATATCTTACCATTGGAAGGAAGATTCCTTGAGATCAGACGAGGACTGAAGTAGTTGATGGCACATACGAAAAGAGGCTGCGTATGTAGAGCAGTGAGAGAAATACCGTGGAAGTTTGCAACGAGCTGTAAGCTATAGCACATCCAAAAATCTGCTATTATGCAAGTGATTTTGCTCTTGGTCATTGTTGATCTTCTGGATGAGGCTGAGAATAACAGAGGTCCCAGGCCCTTATCTAGCGATTCTAAAAAATTTATAACTTCGTTTCGACCATCCTCTGGTTGCACCCCCATAGGAACAGAGATCATTCAGATCATATCGCAGTTGTGCGGAGAGCGGTTCTTGTTGGCTTCCAGTATGCACTGTAGGGTATCATCAGTGTTGATGAATGTGATGAGAAATCCCTCAGAGATGAGTTTCCAAATGAGTTGCATCATGGGATTAATGTGGCTCTATATAGGCACAGGAATCAGAAGCGCATGGGGGTGCCCGCTATCACTCATTTTTTTCTTTGTAAACAAAGATACCGAAAATTCCCAACTACCAATCTAAACTCAAAACAAACGACTAAGAATAGCCCCAGTTCTTCTTCCCATGCTACCAAAGCAACTGCAAGTAAAATGGGCTTCTTGAATTATCTTAAGCAGTCCATTGAGACTGGGCTTTATGCATAAGTTGTTAAAGAATAAAGATACATGTTTTTTTAAGTTTGAAGGATCTTTGTTATAATATTTTGTACATTTATTTTGTTGTATTCTCAAAAATAAAATAAATTATTTTTAGTATATTTATATTGTTGTATTTTCAAAATGTCAATAAGCTTGGAACCCAAGAACTTGTGTTACAAAAAAAAAGAATGAATAATATTTATATGAGAGCACTGATAAAGTCAATATGAGTTCCAAATTTAGTTCTATGATTCCATGCAACCCGCCTGTGATGAGATGCACTGGGTGGGTAATCATAGGAATAAGATCATTAAAAAATTATATCTGAGATATAGGAACCATAGAGTAAATTTGATTGACCATTTTAAATCTCCTTTTTAAGTTATTTTCCTTTGTGGAAATCAAGAGAAATGTTAATCAATATGGTTATTCAATTGTTGGTAACTTTAAGTGAGTAATTTCTAGATGTTGAAACAATTGTCCTCCAATTTTTTTATTTAGTCAAGTTAATGGATATAAGCATATTTATGTCTTAATTATTTATTTATTTCTTTCATATTTCTATGCTTTGAAAATACATTTGACAAGGTCTTTGACAAATCTTTGACAAAAAGCTAAATGGGAGAGCCTTTACATCACCTCAATCCAACTTCATTAAGGGATTTAAAAATAAATTAAAGCTACAAGGATTACATTTCTATAATAAACTTGTTATATATATATATATATATATATATATATATATATATATTCTATTTATTTTATTTCATTAGGGTGTTGGCAAGAAGTTGAGTCCACTTTTTGGCCAAAAAGTGGAAGTGTTTTCCCTGATTTTCAGAGTTTGACACATTTGACCTTAAAATTTGAAGCACTTAGAGATGAAATTTTCAAACAAGTCACCAATCATAAAATTTAGTACTTGGATTCTAGTTTCAAAATATGTAATTTATTTCAATACCCAGATTGTACAAATTGAGTTTCAATAGGCTTTTGTAAAAACCACTATTTAAAAGCCATTTTTTTTTACCATACCATGCACGTGTACGACATCCATATTTTGACTTAAATTATCATATTTTTCTAAATCCTTTTGGAAAAAGACTTGTGACTCACTGAAGCGTGTCTTGGATAGTTTTTTGTAATTTTTTATTGAATATTTTTTTTGTTAATTTTTTATTAAGCATATTTGACGTTAAGAAAAATCGTCATGTACGACACGCATAAGATAACCTAAAGTTATCATTTTTTGCATTTTTTTAAAAAATTGATAATAATTGTCTAAAGTTTGTCCTTGTGCAATCCATTCATCAAAATGTTATGTTGATCAAAAGTTATTAAAATAGTAAAAAACACTGATATTTAAAGTTTATGGAACAATTTCATCATAAATTAATTGAAAAATATAAAAAATAATCCAATAGTAAAAAAATTACATATTTGAAATCTGCATTGTCTCATCTAAAATGGGTTTTAATTTCGTCAAAAAATTCTGCAAAAAAAGTCGTCAGCCATATGTCCAAAGTCGATTTTTTTCCCTAACATTGTTAGAACCTTCAGCTTGCAGGTCAAACCAAGTTGAAGGCCTTGGTTCGGACTCCCAATGCTTTTCTCGAACCAAAATCCGAGGCAAAAACCCGACTACAAGGCAAAAAAAAAATCAAATTATAAAAAACGGGATCCCGTTTCTGATTATTCAATACGGTGACTGTTGGTAGGGGAACGCGATCCCGATTTGTAAAAAATAAATAGTCTTATGAAATGGGATCCCGCTTTGTAAAAAATGGGATCCTGATTTTTACGAATCGAGATCTCGTTCTTTACAAACCGGGATCCTGTTTCCTCTCTGCGGGTTCGGGACCCTCTAGCAAATGGGATCTCGTTTTTCAGAAAGCGGGATCCCATTTGTGATTCAAGCTTAGGATCCCATTTTTGCTTAGCCGATTTTATTTTTTCGGCTAAGGCAAAGACCTCCACGTTTCGTGGACCCAACTTTGTGCATTTACCCATTAGCAAAACTTATACAATTAACTTCCATTCGATTTCTCAACATTTTCACACCATAACAATAACTCAAATGACAACGATGTTAAACAACAAGACACTATGAAAAATTATTAGTGTGGCATATACATAACTATCAATTAAAAGAGATCGTACTTGGGCTTTAAATTAAATGAATAAGGATAAATAATTACCTAAGAATGTATTCTTAATAAATTCATCTTCCTTCACCTTATGAGAATTTAAGTCGAGTTTATCAAAGGTTTCACTTGCTTTCCTAATAAAGCCTTTTGGTTACAGTATACAACTTAATTCCTCTAATTAGGATCATATGATGAAAGTGAGTAATACATTTGTTGAAAAGTATTAACAATATTTATATCACAAAAAAAGAATAGTTTAGTTTATTTGATAAAACCTAAACCAAATCACTAAGGAGTTATCTTATGCTCCATATTTATAGACTCCTTACAAGCATGTGTCTTAAAAATATTTATTTTTAGGGATGCAATTCATGTAACACCCATAATTTTGTATGCACTTATAAGGGTTAAATAGCACAAAAATGACTGATAATTTCTTGCTCCCCAAGATGAGCTCTTCCTATACTCAGTCACCTCAATGATACGAGCTTTTTTTCCTTTATCCTTTATGCATTTTAGTAGAAAAACCATCATTTTGTAGGGCCCAGTTATAGTATGTACTTTGTAAAATTGTGGTTTTATGAAGTGTCAGATCTTTTTCCTCAATCTATTAAATAAAAAGTGAAGATGTATTTATATTTTTCCTCAAGAGATTGGTTATGTTTCATGTCTCCTAAAATGGTTATTGTATTATAAAAATATTTTCTTGCAACATGTAGTTTTCCATTTTGTTACATTCAGTTACAAGGTATATCATTAACCAACAACAATTGTACTTAATCCAATCGACCTTTCAAGTTACAGGTCTTCTTTCATTGTGCAAAAAATATTATATGTTGTGAAACCATTTAGCATAGCATACCAATTTAAATAAAGTTCTATTTGTTCATTTTCAAATCTTCATGCACCCCATCATCAATTGACTTTTGCTATAAATAGTTAGTCTTAAGAAAAACAATTTACATTTTCTTGTGCTTTTTACCCCTTCCCATCAATATATTGTGAGTTTACAATAATACAATAGAGTTAAAAAGCACATACTTTCATGTTAAAGCTAGCAATGACATAGAAGACAAAAATGTGATTAAAAGAAGGCAGACTTCTATTCAATAATGTGCACATTCATGAACATCATCAATTTCTAATCAATGTAAATCATGTAAATCATGGAAGATATAATTAATCATGATAGTTGGAATTTATTGAGCAGTCAAATAGACATGTCCATGCTAACACATTCCACCATCCCTACATTAGATGCCCTATATACATATATAATTATTGTTCATTAGACAAATAGAAGTATGTTTAGGCCCTAAAATTGAATTCCTCACTAAAATATAAATATCATAAATAATATGTTAATATTACATTATTTATATATCGTATACTATAATATATCAATATGTTACATAATATATAAATGATATAATTTATAATAAACAATATATTATTTTTATATTAAATATAACACATAATATAAAATAAATATATTATAGCATCTCGGTATTTATGATTATGCTTACCTTTAAGGTGTGTCATAAGGGCTAATCATTATGATATAGTGCAAGGACTTTACAAAAGGATGTGAAATCGAGGGAAATATCTTTCTAATTCAATGATTCATACTTTGCTTATTGCTAATTTTAGGAAGGATATGAATTATTCCTCCAAAAATT
Source organism: Sequoiadendron giganteum (assembly GCA_007115665.2). Lineage (NCBI taxonomy): Eukaryota > Viridiplantae > Streptophyta > Pinopsida > Cupressales > Cupressaceae > Sequoiadendron > Sequoiadendron giganteum. The sequence continues at coordinate 939,244,032 of CM021100.1, read as the reverse complement.
ATAAATCCAACTAGAATAAGATAGTGGAGTTAAAATTTGGCTTAAAAAGTGGACTGCAAATATTTCGTTTAGTGGAAATGGATGTGCTTTGGAAGACCCAGTAAAACTGTGCTTTCAATGGGGAAAAACTAGAATCAACATCTCAAAATTGAACAAAAAAAAAGATCCAATGATGTTGATAAAGAAGTGTCGGATAATGTTCTTGATCCAATTCCTAATCAACACAATGTTTGAAAGTTGAGTTCTAGACATTCAAGGAAACATAACACCGTATGTTCTTTGAGATGCTTATTAATTGGTCTTTTTTATTTTAAATTTGAAGCTATTGGGTGGACTTTGGAATTGTGAAGTACAAGCTGAATGATCAAAATGCACAAATATATGTATCAAAAAACAAAAAACAAACAAAGAAAATAAAATAAAACCAAAATTTTAACTAACTGACCTTCCATGCCTCTTCGATGCACCCATTGCACACCAAAGTGCGATTGCTCGTAACGTTCTAAGCCTATCGGCGTACGTATTGCACCTGATTGGGGTGCAAGTGCTAGTATTTATTTAATTATTAAGTATAAGATCTATAAATAGTTGATGATATATGACATTTGTTTAAAAATTAATAATTATTTAAAACCTTTAAAATTCCATGTAAAAAAAACCACAAACACCCACATCCACCGTATATATAAAAACCAGTTATAAACTTAAAAAATAATAATAACAATTGATTTCTCAAAGGAAATGGAATTCGTCACCTAGAAGTGAATTTCCTAATTTTCTTTTAATTTTATAAATTAAAAGTCGAAGAATGCAAGCAACTCTAAAACAGAAAATAAAAGGAAAATAGCGAAGACGAGCGGGCGCCAAGCATGGAGCACCTCAGCGACATCGTCATACATTAATGGTACCAACATCTACAGATCTCCGTCTGAGGTGTGCTTAGTATTGTCGTCCTTCGAAAGTCTGGCCGAACTGCCACGAATTGGGAGCCACCCTGCGGGAAATTACGCTCCTCCCATCGCTGGTGCTCACTCTGAACGACAACGTTTGCCCCACCATGTTCAAATGGCTCCACCAATTTTGGCCCCAATTCCGCCACAGGCTCTGCCACCCAGAGTTACCAGGGGTGTTCGGGTCCTTGGCCTTCACGGAAACGGCCACCACGTCTCCGGCTCCTCCAACGTTGGTGATGAGCACCATCTGGTAATACCGCGACCCGGATATGGTAAACCGGATTCCTCCCTTCTTCACGCATTCGACCCGCGTGTAACGCACGGGTACGACGCCGCCCTTGTATTTGGCGATTTGCAGAAAGGCTGGCACGGCCAAGTCGAAGTGTGCGAGAGGAGGGTTGCACCACCCGCCAGCGTTGTTAGCTTGGGCAAAGTTGGGTGGGCAGAAGTTGGTGGCGGTGACAGTGATGCTTGTCCCTGGCAGACACCACTGCGGATCCTCCTCCGCCTTGCATTGCAACTGATAACATCCTCCACAGCTCAGCCCATCTTTGAACAGTGCACCGCTCAGCGCAGCCGTGTATATGCCGTACCCTTGCGCGGGCAGATCGCCATACCCACACGCACCTCCTGTACATTCAACACAAACCGGATTTAAATTGTATAAAGAATTGGGTTAAATTTTATTATATTGCATATATGTATATAATGTAAATGTACCCATAGTTCCCGACTCATCGTAGCCTCCATAGAAAGTGGCGTGGGCATCTTGCCACTGCTGCTTCACGTGGAAATGACTGTGGCGGTCGCGTGCGCAAGCTGGGAAAAGCATACACCAAAATGTTATGGCTAATGCCGCCAAAGAGACTGTATGTGCCAATACAGATGCCATTCTTTTTTCTTTGGTATTATGAAGTCCTCCCTTTCTCAATTTTTCTTGATGCTTGTTCTCTCAATACTCAAAAGCTCTCGTTTGCGGATCTAATGGAGTAAAGGCTCTATATAGTGTATTACATTCGGCCCACCGATTCTCAACATCAATCTAATTGGCTGCACACTACCGAAAAACATTAACAAGAAAGACAATAAAAACAAAGTCTCTGTGATGGAGGGAATGTTTTAGCTCCACTGTTAACGGCCCGCCTTCCGGAGCTTATCGTACAAGTTTGAATAAATCCTGGCATTTCTGTTGGAGATGCTTACCCGTCTGTTAAACTGGTCTTCTAATTTAGACAGTGTCTTTAATGTATTGTATGTCGAACTCAATGTTTGCATGATCTCTTTGCCAGGTATTTAAAATCGATAAGAGTTCTCAGGAAATTACAAATCGTCCGAGTAAGCGGGAAGGGCCTCTTTTATTCATCGCTATAATCTTCCACCTTTTGTATGACAAAATACAAGTCTCTTAAAATCTCTAACAAAAACTATTAAATACAAATATGACTAACTTTTAAAAATTGAAGATGTTTTATTAATTTAATAGATAAGGGTATTTAGTTTTGGAATAATGATAAAGAATTAATGATGTTAAATAAAATTTAATTGTCAATGTAAAAAATTTTAATGTTCACATTTTGAAGAATGTTCATTAAATGAAAGGAATTAAAGATGTAAAAATGGTACATGACAAATTAGTGAAGTAAACCACATAAGTATGTAAGAATGTAAAATTTCAAAAGTCTATACAAGTATGTAATGGTATTGTCGTGATAAATATCATGTGACAATGAAATGGAAGGTGTTGAAAAATGAGCATATAAGTATATGAATAATTATATTAAATACAATGATTGAATAATTATGTAAGCATAATATATCTATAAATACATATTAACATATCGGTAAGTGCAAGATAATGGGTCGGTCTTTTGGTTAAAGAGTGACCATCTTTTCCTAAAAATTAAAGTTTGGCATAGCTGAGATAAAAATCTGAAGCATTTATACATAGAGTATTAACCTGATTTTAAAATATGAACTGTAGGATTTAATTTTTAGTTTTTAAATATAAAATTTATTCTATTGACTAAATGATAAAATTCATTTTTTATAGAATGTAAAAAGGTGACCCTTTTTAAAATTATGTTGAAGGCCAAAACATGCACCTATACATCCCACAAAATATTTAAAATGAAATAGTTTGTACAAAAGAGGAAGGTAATATGAAATATTCCACAAATGTTTGATAATAGCTAAGAATAATAGGCCACTTTGAGGAGGGAAACCTTTGAGTTTCTCCAATGAAAACACAATTCACAATCTAATGATCAAATAAGACTCACTATCTCCTATATATACCCTACTTATGTCGAGGATATCACCTAGGCCAACTTAGATAACAACATATAAACCCTAGGTTGCCCTAAATAACTAAATAAGAATATAATAATGATAATATAACTTAATTAAAAGTTAAGGCAGCCACATTTTTACTACTCATAACCCTATTCATACTCTAGGATTAAGGTTGTTGCATGCCCCCCTCTTCGCAGAAACATTGTCCTCCATACTAATCAAATGTGGATGCTTTTGAATGAACTCTTCATCTTCTGATGTGGAATCTTCCACTAGATGAGATACTCAATGAGTATTCTAGCTGTCAAATTATTTATGTATGTTTGAAGAATGAACTCTATTTACAATATGACTCTTCGTTCTTCATTATGCCCAAAGACTTTATTCAAATAGGAAACATGAAAAATTTGATGTATCTTCATTGTTGGAGGTAACTCGATCTTGTATGACATATTCCTATATTTTGCATTCAATTTGGTATGGGTCATAATAATTTGGGGATAAATTTATGTTTTATGTTTGTTGCTTCAGTGGCACCTACTTATAAAGATACAATCTCATGAAAACTAGTCCCCAACTTTAAAACTCCTTTCACTATGGTGTTGGTCAGCCTATTGCTTCATTCAATTTTGTGGCATGGACAAATTCTCCTTGAGTCTTGAAAGTGCCTATTGATTATGATACATGTGTTCCTCCATAGACTAGACTCTTGGTGACCCCATTAATGATGATGTGATGAATGGAGGATGATATCCATATAGTGCCATATTTAAGGAGAGAGTAACAATTTTGATAAACTCATGAAGCACTCATGATTTCATCAAAAAAAGACTAGCTACCTACTTTAAATTGTTTTTGTTGGAATTATGTCATATATTGCCATTGGTGTCATCATGTTGGTCTGATATCTTGTACTGGTGTGAAAATCACGCTTATCCTATCTGGTATTTGATCTGGTATCTCTAGAATTTTGGTCTGCATATTTCCTTCGATAATCAGTATGATCTAAGGTTTTGGAAAAAGGCTTATAATGGTTGGAAGCATGTATATATGTACTTTCAAATGTTCATATGTTTAGGCAATGTGTTGGCATCAATTTTCTATGAATTATATTTTGGTATTAAGTTAATCATGGCTAACCTAATATTCAGCGTAGCCAAATATGGATTATAGATTATAAATGTGACCTAGTCTTGGTCCCAACTGACATGATGTTGCATGACATGAATGAATAGGAAGCTGACAAGTTACCATTTTGAAATATGATTTGCATCAATTAGGCTAACCTAATTTATGCATTCAAACATATCAAGTATAAATGAAAGATAGTTAAGACATGTGAAGTGAAGAAGAAAAAGTTGAGAAGTTGAGAAAATACAACTTCACAAACCTCGAAGATCACCTACATGCAAATAACCTATCACAAAAGAAAGGATGGAGACAAACAAGCAAGGGTTCTCTAAAAATTGAAAATGTATATATCAATGAGAATAAGAGAATGAATTGATATGGAATACAATGGGATCAATCCTTATAAAAAGGAGATCAAGAAAACCCTCAAGAAACCCTAATAGAAGCCCTAAAAGGAAAACATTTAATAATTAATATAATTATTAAATGTCACTTTATGCAAACTAACATGAAATATTAAGAAGGGAATAAAGGTAACTTAATCAACATAATTAAGTTGAAACCTTTACTTTAACACCCCCCCTTAAGACGAGCAACAATGCAGCTACAAACAAATGCAAGAAAGCAAAGGTAACTACAATGCAAGAATGCAAACATGGGTCCCGGCAGCTAGGCTAGATCAGGTACCCAAATACAACCAAATCTCTGTAAAGTGGAGAAAATAGAGAAAACCTCATGGGAAAAAGCTCTACTCCAAAAAGAGATGCAGAAAGCCAAGCAGGACATCACTGAAGTAGAAGAAGTTGCAAACAACTGTTGAAAGATGACTGCTATGGTGCTAAAGAACCTCCACTGAAGATAGGATGATCAGGATCAAGAAGACAACAATCTATATGAGTGGCCCATACGACACTACTCAAATCAGATGGAAAACAAAGGCAAACACCTGGAATGAAGATATAGATGGCACAAGAACCAATAGTCTAAAACACTGATCAACTAAGAATGGAAGATTCCTTCCAAGGTGAAACCAAGGAAGCATAAGCACGAACAGTATAATACCCCCCCATAATGCCGAACTGGGAGAGCTTGACAGATCCACTGAAATGGTGTGAAACACCCTATAGTGCATGAAGAAGAAGATACAACATCTGAATGTGCACAAGAAAGCACCTACAACTGAAAAAGTGGTGTGCAAAACAAAGCACACATGCATGAGGTTGGAATCATATGGATCCACTGTCGTCATGGAGGGACACTCACCGAACAAAGGTGTGATGGCAAACAAAGGAAAACTACACAACCCCCCATGGCACTTTATAATAATAGTGCAAGTACAAAATATGGCACAACCTTATATGCAAAATCCCCAAAAATGCATGTACAATAGTGTGGCACTTTATCTCAGTGCGTTTACATAAAAGAGATTGCTTACAAATGATCCTCACATTGTTGGCAATAAAGTTTTAAGTATTTTTTCAATGAGTATGTGTGGGTACTAATTCACCCCCCTCTCAGTATCTAGTTTATTCAACAATAAGTATCAAAGATTTGGTTCCTCTAGAGAAGTCTAACAGCTTGAGGGGGATCTTTTATATTGAAAAAATGGATAAAGAAGAGCTTTGGATTGCCCTTGAAGATCTTGACAAGGCCGAAATTGAAAATAGAGAACTAAAGAAAAATCTTGATGAAGCAAATGAATGTGTCTGAAAATTAAAGGAGCAGTTAAAGAAATTCAAGGAAAGATACAAACAAGTGAGTGAGGAATTGAAACAAGCAAATGATGAGAATACCAGATTGAAATTGAAGATAGATGAAAATAAGAAAGTTGAAGAATGCTTGAAAACTACAATACAAAGCAAAGTTGATGTTTGTTGCGGGCTTGAACAGGAAGTGATAAATCTAAAAGTGGAAATTGAGAAAGAAAAACTTTGTGAAGATGACTTTAAGACAAGCTCCACCAAGCTTCATGAATTGGTAGTAGGACAAAAACCTTCTAAAGACAAAAGTGGCTTAGGTAATGAAGTTGGTGGAAAAATGCAAAACTCAAATCCAATGATCAATCAGAAGACTCAAGACAAAGGGAAGCATAAAAGATACTCTAAAAGGAAACCACCTATCAGAAAACCAAATGCACAAAGGTGCTCTTCATTTAATGGTATTTTTTTTCATGTAATAATTTTTGTCATAAGGCAATAGAGTGTAGGAGTATGTTGAATTAGTTTTCTGGTCCCTTCTCCGGACAATGTTATACATGCAAGAAGATAGGACATAAAGATATTGAATGCAAATCTTCAATAATCAGGTGATGATGAATAGGTTCAAAGGAAAAAGGATGAATCAATCATTTAATGGATATTGCTACACCTGTAACATGTTTGCACATAAAGAAAATCAATGTAGAAAAGGGAATAATGGAAATCAAACAAGTCAAAGAAATATAGTCTGTTATTATTGCAAGAAACGGGGACATATTTCAAAAGTGTGCAGAAATAAAAAGGGGAAGCAACGTGCTCCGACGGAAGATAGTAAATTGGTGGAAAAGATTGATAAGGAAGAAGTTAAGCAGGAAATGAGAAAAATATGGAAAAACAAAGAAGGATCAAAGACTACTAATGCATTTGTATCCTTATTCGGTGCAGATGAATCCTCTGGGAATTAGACCTAGCATGGTCTTAGGGGAGATTTATCAAAAAATCAATTAACCCCCCAAAATACAGTGTTTCAGGTGCTGGCATGTGGACATGTTGTGAGGAATGATAGGAAAAAATTAATGCAAAATAAACTAGAAGAAAAGGTGTAAGCATGTTATTTTGTGGAGTAAATTATGGTTTCTCAATATAAATGGAAGAGAAGTTTGTCATATTTTTGTAATTAATGTTAGGGTAAAATGATGGAGTATAAAGAAAATTTCACAAATCATTTTGATCATCAAATGCATTCAAAGTACTTGTAGAGCGACTTGGAGCATCTTTGAAGCGATTTGATGACCCTCAAAGAAATCATTGTGGATATTCAAAATAGGTGATGAAAGTTTCCCTATCTCGCATCTGCAAAGAAGGTAACAAAAGAATTTTCTTGTTGAATTTTGAGAACTATATGAAAATCTCTAAAAGAGGATCAAGTGGGAATATCCCTCCGAAGTTGAAAGGATTCGAGATGGATGAATTTGATCATCAAAAAATAAAGAAGTTTGAATTAGGATTGGAACCAAATGATTTACAGAACATACAAACCCTAGGTTTGGATGTATGGGGAGAATTCCCTTGGTTTTCCGAAAAAGAATTCATCTTATTCCTTCTAAGAAAATTCAAGGATGGTAGAATTATATTGGACAAACCTTATTTCATTTTAAAGGAAGCAATCAAAGCGATTATCAGACTATGCAGCATTGGAGAACTTCTTAGATGGAAGACTATAAAATAAAAAGTAGAGGAAATGATGGGAGTTGACAAAGATCTCTGAGCACTGTTGATCAATACTATTGGTGATTCCTTGGTTAGGTATGTTGCATATGGCATTTCTTATAAAATTTATTTTAGAAATCCGGAAAGCTCTACTTCAGCCATTGCAGTATATTTGGCGCATAAAATGGTAAAAGAGAACAATCAATTTGATCTATGTAAGCTAAGTCTTCAAAATCTCACTGAGAACATACGAATGACACTGGGAAATGAATATCCATTCCATTTTTTGTGCTTGCTTACATGTTTGTTGCTTTATTTTATGAAATCACTATTGGGAAAGAAAGATGTTAAGTGGGAATCTAAGATTCTCATTGTAAAATAGATAGATAGGCACTTGGAAAGTTTAGAGGATAAAGCAAGCACATGCAAAAAAAAAATATTATCCCTACAAAATGTAACGAGCTCTGGTGAAGTCATGGTGTTGATTTGAGGAAGGTTCCTCCTCCGAGACAAAAGAATTGGAAGTAGTCACTATGATTCCCCTCTAGAATTGAAGAAAAGAAAAAATCTCTTCAAAAATTTCATTGTTATCCTTGAAGAAAAGAAAGAAGAAGAAGAATCTCTTGTTGGACCATAATCTTTTGATCCAGATGACATCCAGACCATGCTAATAAAAGGAAAAATGAATAAAATTGGTGATGTGTGGAGTATGGCCTCACCTATTCACAGACTTAAAATTGACGATGCTTTAGTTGAATATCAACTTCGTAAAGGTATTTATCTATCTATTGTTTATGATTCTTTACCTAAAAATTTAGTTGAAATAGTTGAAGAAAGAATGTTGCTTAAAGGTCCGGGAGGACGTAGGTTGGAAGCTCTAGTTGAAAAGAGATGTTATAAAGCAAATAAAAGATTATTTGAACTAATCATAGAGACAAAAAAGTGCATAAAATAAATGTCAGATGTATATACAAGTATTATCTCTAGTGGCCTGTTACAGTTGATAATTTTTTAAGCAGAATTGAAGCAATAGAATATGAAGTGAATAACATTGGAAAGAAGTTTGATATTTTTGAAGACAAAGAAGGAAAGCAAAGGCTGAGAGCTGGTGAACTTCAAGCTAAAATGATCATTGTGCAGAGGAAAAGGGATGATGTAGTGAAAACCTTCTGGCTCCTTAAGGAGATTGTTGAGGTCTCATTAGACCATCTTTCTAGAATACTCTTTGATGCAGAAGACCGTGAGAAACAATGTCATCCACAAATTGGTCATCCTCCTTCACATTGTTGGCTGTATTGGAAAGTGTGTGTACAAGAATGGATTTTTTAGTACTGGAGTGGAAGAAATTGCATCACGTGATCAAAGAAAGGTACAAAAAGGTATTTCAGGTGAAAATAGTCTTTCTGGTTTGAGAAATTGGATGCTTGAAAGTTTTGAAGTTTTGAAAATTTTGAATGAAAATATTCAAATATTGGATGTCACCATGTTTTCATCTTTTTGGAACACTTTTCCATTGATGTCAAAGGGGGAGAGTTTTGGAAACCTAGGGGAGAGGTTTTTCAGAAGAGAATTTTTGCTTTGGAGAAATTAAAGGAGAATTTTGAATTGGATTTTTTTCACATGTTACCATCAATGCCAAAGGGGGAGATTGTTGGAAGTATTTCATATATTTTCATTGATGTTACCATGTTGGTCTGGCACCTTGTACCGGTATGTAGATCACGCTTATCCTATCTGGTATTTGATCTGATATTTCTAGAATTTTGGTCTGTATATTTCCTTTGGTAATCAGTATGATCTAAGGTTTTGCGAAAAGGCTTATAATGGTTGGAAGCATGAATAGATGTACTTTCATATGTTCATATGTTTAGGCAATGTGTTGGCATCGGTTTTCTATGAATTACATTTTGGTATTAAGTTAATCATGGCCAACCTAATATTTAGCGTAGCCAAATATGGATTACAGATTATAAGTGTGAACTAGTATTGGTCCCAGCTGACCTGATGTTGCATGAGATGAATGAATATGAAGCTGACAAGTTACCATTTTGAAATACGATTTGCATCAATTAGGCCGACCTAATTAATGCATTCAAACATATCAAGTATATATGAAAGATAGTTAAGACATATGAAGTGAAGAAGAAAAAGGATGTGAATGTGAAGAGAAGAAGAATTGTGTATGTATATGTGTGTGTATGAGAAAAGTGTGCGAACAGTGGTTAACCATTTTTGTTTACTTATTTCTGTAGGTAGTGAGCCTCCATCTTTGGACAATAAGTCCTTGTAAGCAGTGATTTTTTTGTATCTGGTAGTGAGCCTCTTTGTTACCGGTATTAATATAACTGTATATAATGTGAGTTAATCCTCATCGTGGTTTTTCCCTCATTGGGTTTTCCACATAAAATCTGGTGTTCTTGTGTTATGGAACTTGATGTTTGACTATTACTTTAATTTTTTTGTGCTTCAATAAAGTTTTAAGTATTTGTTCACTGAGTATGTGTGGATAATTCTCTTCTCAGTATCCGATTTATTCAATATTTTTATATGTAGACCTAGCTCAAAAAAAATATTTTTCTATTGAAAATGGAGGTACTACTAGTTTTTTTAGAAAATTCCATAGCACTAAATTATCCATGGGAGATTAGTATCTTGATTGCCCAAGTTTTTCTACCTCCATGGGTAACATATATTTTTTTGGGAGTACAATGGCTTACTACCTTGGGAACGATTGAAATGAACTTCAAGGAATTGTTAATGATATTTTACCTAGAGGTAAATTTCATGGAGCTAAGAGGGCTTCATGTTAATTCCCCGGAGATGGTAATACCTAAGAATTACATGCCACTTCAAAGGGGCAAACCTCCAAATATCTCCAATGATAACATAATTCATAATTTCATGATCAAATAGGACTCACAACAACATATCACTTAATTATGTTACAATTTATGTTAACTTTTTACTATAGACACTTCAAAATTTTCTTGAAAAATTATCCAAAAGAAAAGAAAAATTATTAAAATAAGAGAAATATGTGTTTTCCAAATAAATTTGGTAGAAACCCTAGTTTTGTAGTAAATCACTTAATTTGGATTCGACAATTTATTTGAATTTTTTATTAGAGATGCCTCAATATATTCTTGATAGAACTTCCAAAAATAGGAAAAAAATTGCCAAAATATTAGAGCTATAAACTTCACAAAATCACCTCCAAAATTGAAAAAAATGACTTGCCTTCACAATGCCAAGATTATTCTCTAGCACCACTTGTAACAAAACTACTTACACAATAGAATAATATAATAGTAAATATGTTGTAAATATATTATAATAATATGCCACTTTGAGGGGGAAACATCCTGGTGGCACTCTTCAAATTTTTCTTTTGTACATTCAGAAGTACCTCTAAAAAATTTGCCCAAGTGACCTAATTTGGAAGGTCATAATTTGAAGCTTGTTGATTTTTGTGCAAAACCCCTTGGTGAAGCCACTCATGTGACATATGTGAATGTGCATGTCAATTTTCAGCTTCCCATATTGAAAATTTTGCTTTTGTACATTCAGAGGTACCCCTGAAAAATCTACCCAAGTGATCTACTTTGGAAGGTCATAATTTGGAGCCTGTTCATTTTCGTGCAAAACCCCGTTGTGGACCCACTCATGTGACATACGTGAATGTGCATGTCATTTTTCAGCATCCCATGATGAGTTTTAACAATGTTTAGAAAGACAAATTTGAAGTGCCCATATTAAAAATTTTGCTTTTGTACATTTAGAGGTACCCCTGAAAAATTTGCCCAAGTGACCTACTTTGGAAGGTCATAATTTGAAGCCTATTAATTTTTGTGCAAAACCCCTTGGTGAAGCCACTCATGTGACATATGTGAACGTGCATGTCAATTTTCAGCTTCTCATATTAAAATTTTTGCTTTTGTACATTCAGAGGTACCCCTTAAAAATCTACCCAAGTGATCTACTTTGGAATGTCATAATTTGGAGCCTGTTCATTTTCATGCAAAACCCCTTTGTGGACCCACTCATGTGACATATGTGAATGTGCATGCCATTTTTTAGCATCCCATGATGATTTTTAACAACGTTTAGAAAAGCTAAGCTACAGGGTTTTAGCATTGTTTTGCTATTTTAGAACTTTCATTTATGCAAAGTGGCCTCCTGTTCAAGTCAATATTTCACAAATGGGTGATGGTCATGATCAAATGGTTGTTTATCTCCATTCTCCCCACATTCATATACTTCTTTGTTGGCTTCCAGGGCTTTAGGAGTTTATTTGCTATTTTTTCGAGATCAAAAGCAAATGCAGTTTGTTCAGTTTTACATTTGCATTTTCGACAATGTTTTAGGGTGGTCAACTTTGACCCCTAATATCTCATCAAGAATAATGATTCAATAAAATCCCTCTTGCACACATGCTCATTGTACTTAAATGATATAATGTACCTATTGGCAGCCTCTCAAAAGTTGTTTTGATGTTTTTTCAAAGTGGTGATTTTGAGAGCCCTAATCTGTTATGAACAACTATAGTTGCAAAAAATTCTGACTGAGCAACTTTGATAGTGAATATCTTGCACCTCATGACATATTTTTCTGATCCATTTGTTGCACTCCATTCTTAGATCAAATGTCTACATGCCTACAAGTTTTCATGGGTTGATGAGCTTGTTTGATTTCTTTTTGAAGGCGATTCTAGAGCCCACTTGACTAGTTTTGAGTATTATTCAAATGTGCCAGAAAACATATTTTAATGATAGCCCAGTTCATGTTTTCACCTCTGATGCATTCAGAAGCAGCCCCAAGGTCAAATGAGGATTAAATTTGTTTGAAAATGATTTTTCTTTTAGTCGGGCCCACATGGGGACCCGACTTGTGTCACACAAGTATTATTGGTATCACTCACTTGAAGGATCAAGATAAATTGAAATGGGGCATTCATGGATTTTAGACCATGATGATGTTATTGTGATACCTTCATAAAATATCGTAATTGAGTTAATAGTATGGAACTCTTCCATCAACTAACAAAGGCATGGGCTCTAAATGAGATCCAATTGAGCTTTGGCTTAGCTGGAAATGCACGGAAGAGCTCATCAAGTGCTTTATATATGTTTGGAAATATAGAATAGAAATTAAGAATGTCACAAGTTAAATTAAAGTGGAAATGGTCTCTCTCCATTGCATGTGAGGAGATAAAATGCATTATGGCTAGATTTAGTATCCTTGAAGATGATTTACAAAATAAAAATACTTGAGACATTCAACAAGGAACTTGAACCGGGATTTTCAAAATACAATTGATTCTTCAGCATGTGGGAGCTTAGGAATAGAGGATGAATGAGAAGCAAAAATATGATGAGGATTGCTTCTCTAAAACATAATAGTGTTGTATAGTGCCAGAGCCTATAAGGGTATGAAAATGTGAGGAGCAAACAAGGGGGCAGTCTTGTATCTAAAACACAAACACTTGTTCGTGGAGGAGGGAAAATGTTGGTCTACAACAACAAAAGAATCATGACAATTGACAAGAGATGATAGCCATGTCATACAAAATAGTTATATTATACAAGACAAAGCCAAGTGAGAGTTTCTATTGGCAGATCAAGAACAAAATACAAATGTATCTGATGTTGGTTTGAATTCAATGCAAAGAAAAACTCAACTAAGCCCATCCCCTGGTATTTCTCAATTCACAAAGCAGCCATCATGGGATCAATTTACAACACTATTTCAATCTCGCCTCAAATGGAGATATGTATGGGAGGTGGAAATGGTGGAAAATAGACTTTTAAAATCTGTACAAAGCTAAGGATGCGAAGAACTCTTGCATAGTTTGGAGAATGTAATGTAAGATCTTGACCCAAAGCTTAATTAAATGCAAACTCAGCAAATTATTGTATGTGCTTAGCAATATGGAATTGAAATGAATAGATCATTGGCTTAAAGCAATAAATGACTCCAGCTACTTGAAGATGAATCAGATTGGAAGAATTTGTGTGTTGGTATGTCACGTTGAAATTAGGGTTATTTTGCAGCTGAGGTGAATAGAGTGAGGGGATTAATGGAGTTTTACGTAGCACTGTGAGACTGCTACAAAAAACACTTTGATGGGTGTCATTACCAGCTAAAGGAGTCTCCCAAAATTTTAAAGCAAATGCGGTTGGCAGTTGTATTGGCATTCCTCTTGGGTGTGGCTTGCAGGTGCAAGGGACGCCCAGATGAAGAGAAGACCCATGCCCAAGGCATTTTGTGCTTGCAGTCAAAATGTGTCACAAAATTGTTTGAGGAAATTCCATGTTTTTCACTGCGCCCATGGTTTTCAAAAGAATGCTTGAATGGAACACCATAAATGGTAGGGTATTCACAAAATGGCTTTGTTGAAAGGACCTCGAAATTTTCAAGCGAATGTAATTCGCAAAGATAAAGCTAGACGACGCCCTCTGAGAGTATTCTCTCTACCTCACATGTGCAAGTGTCTAGGAAACATTTTGAAAATGATAAAGGGGCGCCATTGTATTAGATGAACAGAGTAATTTAATATTGCAAATAAATTCTTGTACAAGTAAAAAGCGTTGGTTGAAGAAGGGTATGAAAATCCATTGAAGTATAAATGACAGAGAAGTCCACCGCACTACTGCATAGGGGTCAATTTTATTTTGTAGAGAGAAATTAAGGCAGAGGGATCCATTCGACCCAACAAGGAGAGGTTTTAAGCTATAGAAAAATGTATCAAAGTTGTTTGTGGAAATTTTGTAGAGGCATCACCAAATCCAACAAGGGGAGGCGCCATCACACATATGGTAAAATAGATTTGTTGAAAATGCCTCAGAAACTTTTAAGCAAATGCATCTGCCCCATCCTTCTAACCCGCGCATGGAGCACATAGAGCCAGTGCTTGTAGTGAAACATCTATCAAAATTGTCTCAATGATATTTTACTCAATGGGGATGTATGTAAAATTAATGATATTTTACTCAAAGGAGATGTAAGTGAGTTCATTCAATTACTGAAATATTTTCACTATAGTGTAAATGAGTGAAAAGTAAATAGAGCAAAATGAGAAATAATTGTTCCAATTAAAATGCAATTAGGATTTTTATTCTTCACATAGGTGAAAATTGAAAGGCAGATACAGGTGTAGATAAATTTTGCGGGTGGCATTTTTTGAGATTGCATTTAATATTAGAGGTCTGAATTATTTCAAATGGAATATTCAAAATAAAATGAAAGCTATAAGGTAAAAAGGGGTGGAGTGTTTATATTCAAAAAGGTAAAATATTTTGAATATAAATTGAAATGGTAAAAGCATGGGTGAAGTTTTGTTGCCCGATGATAAAATTTTAAAGGTTTTCACTTTTTGTTAAGTGAAACCAAAAAGCAATGCTTTTAAAATGTGAATGGTGTGCACGGGAAAAGTGAATAAAATATTCACTAACGTTTTCATTTTGTTGGGAATTCAAGTGAAATGAATGAGAAAATAAAGTGCAAAATAACAAAAGGAAAAAATAAAGGCTTTCACAAGGAGAAAATATTTTCTCAGCTACAGAGCAAATGGAGATAAATGGTGCAATTTTTTCACGTGGGGGAGAAATTTTGTTGCAGAACAAAGGTGAATTCAAGCAAAATAGAGGAAAAGTTTGTTACAAGGAAGAGAGAAGAGAGAGGCTTTTCTAGATATTTTTGTTGTTGATTAACGGTGGATGAAGCTTCCAGATGTCATCAATGGATCAATTCTTTGGTTTCTTAAGTTTCTTTTTATTCTCTTTCTCTTCTCGTTGTAAAGGGTTTTGAATTTTTGTATGGGTTTGGTAGATAGAGAAAGTTTGAGTCTGAGTCACAAATTGAATCTGTAAGCCGTAATTGTTGATTTCATGAGTAAACATCAGTCATTTTTTGCAATTCAATCATAAATTTCATCAAATTGTCTCCAAATTTGTCCACATTTGATCATATGAATTCAATAATACAAATTATGATTGAGTTTGTCATCTCAATTTCCTTGAGATTGTATTATTTGTTCATAGTTTTGTTTTAGTGAAATGGTTAAATTACTTTAAGCAGATAATTGTGATTTTATGTATGCAGGGTAGATCTAATAAGAAGAATTTGAGTCACAACAAGAGTGGATCTATTGGTGTAATGCATTAACAGTTTGAATCCACTAGTTAAAGTTCATTTTCTAATGAATTCATTTTATGCATTTGACTCCATGGCCCAGAATTAGGCACTGATTTGTCACTCAGCTTAAAGCATTCTCAGAAACAATTTAAAATCAAAATCATTTTAATTCCTATTGTTTGGTTGAGGTTTAGTGTTGAATTTCGCTTCCCAATTGCTAAGTGAGTGTTGATATACCGATAATTTATCCAAATTTGAAGTTGTCAGTACTTTCTTTGGTCTAATTCAATTGGGAATTATCTACTATAAAAAGCAATGTTTGTTTATAATTAAATTGAGATTTTAGGAATTGTAGAGGTTGAACCACCTTGGTCTTGTAGAGCCATAAGTGTAGGATATTTTAGTCTTTGACCGAATCTTGTCAGTTGGCCAAATCCACCATTGAATATGATCATTAGAAAGTGGCTAGTCTATATGATTCATTAGACTGATCTTTTGATTTGGAACACCAACAGAATGGCGACTCTGTTGGGGAGAATTATGAATCTCCAGTTGCAAACTAATATTTCATAGATTCATATTATTTTCTATTCTAAATTTGGTTCAAATATTGAAGGATTTCAAACTTGGAGAAAGAATTTGTTGCAGTGAACCTAAAGATTTCATGATCTATGGTGCTCTACTAGAGAAAGGAACTCGGAAAGAAATTTATCTATAAAAGGCCTAATATTGTTTGAAGTTCATTCCTTTGTGGAGAGAGGTGGTGACTCTGTCAAAAGAACCTAATGAAGATGTGAATACAATTCCTGATCTACAATATTTCTAATCAAGATGAACAATTTATAGCAGTTGTAACATTTCTAGGCATTCTTCACCTTTGGTTTTCAAAAAATTGTGTGTGAAAACCACATTTGAACGTCTTAGGAAAAATATTAGGTTCCTTACTGAGTGAATTAGCACTAAAAAAGGGAAAGGATAGTAATATTGAGTTTTCACACTCCCATTTGTTGGATTTGTCATATTAAATGTAATTGCAGTTCCATTAAAAGATTTTTGTCTAGTGTTCAAATATTTTCTAGTTTGGATGGTTAAAATGAATTTATATATCTTAGGTATTTTCATCCATCTACATTATCATATGTTTCAAGCCCAGATTATCATCATGTTAGAAATTATCCTAGTGACCCTTCATTTGGTCATGGTTATGATTATGCACAATTAGTTGAGCCTTGATTTGCATACATCCATGGATCACCAAGCTAAAATAACCATACCATTAGATACCTTAATACAACTTATCAAGAAGCTTCAGAAGTTTGATAATCCTCAAACATTTGACAATTCAAAGTACATGAAACCAAGAGTGCACAAGCCTAGGGGTGATCCCACAATACTGGTTTACAATTCTCGGAAATCCTGATTTTTGCTGAAATCACATATTTTTAGAAAATATAATGATTTAAGCCTTGAAAAGTTCCAATTAAAGGATTCCAATTGAAGAGGATTGGATCGAACCACCTTAGATCAAACCCCCTGTGATAGAACCCCGCTAGTTTTAAACCATACCTATAACAGAGTCTCCTTTACACCTATCAAAATGCTAATAAAAAACCACTTTTGATTTACCTTTTGGGGGATCAAATGAATTCATTTAAAAAAAATAAAAACTATGTAGTCCTTACTATAAGCTTCCCAAAAACTATAATTTTAAATAAATTTAAATTTATTATTATATTTATTTTTTATTTCTTGTGAATGTAGGTTTTTCACCGAAAATCAAGCTCTATGTTTTGCACATGTGGAAAAATAGCAGATTATCAAAAAAAAAAAGATTTAAAATATGTTCATGCTAGGTATTGATGTCCTTGATCCATTCAAAAAAAAAATTGAATTTTGATACATACAAAAAAAATTATGTTGTATAAAGTCTTCCTATGTTTGAATTGTAATTGGTTTGACTTTGAAACTTGATTAAAGAAAAATATTCAATAAAACACTATGAAACCAAATGAAAATGCTAGATATTGTAGTTAAAAATCTAAATTCGAAAAAATTAGAAGTTTATCCTTCATGGAAAAAAAAATTATGTTGTATACAATGAGCATCACTTCTTAAAAATGGTGTTTACTGAAAAAAACTAGTTTTCGAAGGAGATGGAAAAAGAAAAGCAATCTGATTTCAAAAAAATTGAATAAAATATATTTAGAATCTAGAGACAAAATTTCACAAATCACTAGTTTGTATCATCTACAAATTTCTCACTGTTTAGCTACTATAGGTACCTGAAAGTGAAGATTTAGTTAGAAAAAATTAGTTTAGTGTCCAGTTTGGCCAAAAATTGTAAACCAATATTATGGGATCACCCCTAGGATAAGGCCAAAATGGAAAGTTGTGTTTGACTGAAAAATTAAAGAGATGGACGAAAGGCACCTGATGGTTTCACAAGCTGAGTTAAAAGATATACATACTATATCTACTTGCCAAATTACTACACCCTTTGTCAATTCATTTGATCCATTGTATGACCAATTAGATTTGTCATGGGTTGACCACAAAGTTGAAAGTATTCCAAGTCAAGTCTACAAACAGATGCCTAGATTTGATGGATACAGTGTATGTGAAGGAGATGAACATGTTCAAAGTTTTTCTAGCTTCATGGAGAAACATTCATTTGGAGATCAGGATATGTGGATGAGATTTTTTGTTAGATCTCTTGAAGCACAAGCTAGGGGATGGTACTTAAGATTTCATGAAAAGTATTTTCCCTGTTGGGATAGACTAGTGGATTCCTATAGAGAATAATTTGAAAAGGAACCTTCTGACCTTGTCACAAGGTTGAGAGAGATTAAAAGAAAAGATAAAGAGTCAAGCATTGATTTCAGTCATAGATTTGTTGTTTCTCTTTCACTAATGCTTGAAAATTTTAGACCTACCGCTCCAGATTATATTCATCTATACTTTGAAGCTTTGAGGAGAGATCTAGTGCACTGCTAAAGGATTTTAGAATATCAAATATGCAGATGACATACACAGTTTTAGATAATTTGGAGAAAATGAGGAATGAATATGTGCAAAGTTTGTTGTCTTCAATGGTGCATAAACATGCTGATAAAATTAGTAGCTGTGTAAGTACAAATGATTAGATGTCTATGGTTTTAAATAAAGATAAATGCATACTTGAGAAGGTTGAAGACAAGAATGATGCATCATTAGCTAATGAGGAAATTGTCCTTGAACAACCTATAGAAGAGATATACCTAGATGGAAATTGCAGCCATAATGATGAAGGACATGATGAGGTGAATGAAACATTTGAAGTTACTTTTATATCCTCTAAAAATGCAAAAACAAAGAGAAATTATTTTATAGCAATTGAAGGTTGCAATGATGCAAACAATTTCCTAAATGATCATCTTAGTCCAAAATGTGTTGATCATACTTTCCCTTCAAGCAATGAGTGTGATGTTGCGAAGAACAATGGGATTCCAAGCTTTCTGAGCCAAGAACATGATGAGGGATATGAATTGGACTTACTTTTTATAGAAGATATGTGCAATCAACACTGTTATGGTATAATTGATTATGTCAATTCTACAAGTGAGTGTAGATTTGATGCAAGTCTTCATAATGATACGTTGGCATTTGCTGATTTGAGGAATGCTTCTGAGAATGTTAGTATATCAACTGCAAGTGATAAGGTATGCAATGAATTTAAGTTAGCAAGATCAACCACATGTGGTTGTAATGAAGAGGCCATTGAAGGTTTTCAGTTTGATAGTGAAAATATTTGTATCTATCCTCAAGAGGATGTAGATGATAAACTCAATGAAGGAATCTAGTCCAATGATGAAATGCAGAAAAATGTAGATTGATGGCATGACAGCCCAGAAGTTAGCAAGAATGGACAAGTGGATAACTTTTTCTCTTTGATGGATTGTGACCATACTGTTGACAAGGTTGTTGTTGATCTTATTTCTTATAATTGGGGAAATCCAATTTATGATCAAGCCATTGAGTTTCAAATTTTGATGATGATGATATCATGATATATCCAAATTTTTAATTTAATAATGCATACAGTTCTAGTGAAAGTCAAGGAGGGGAAATGGTTGAAAGAATGGAAAAGAACAATGGTTTGTTAAGTAGTGAACAAATTTCAAATATGTTGACCATAGAATATCAAAAATGTACACATGTTGATAACCCTCAGTTGTTATGTTCTTCTCATGTTGATTTTGACAGTGATGGTGATCTTCATTGTGAAAGGTATGATGCAGGTGTCCTTTCAATTATGAACTAATTGATCAACATGATGATAATGTAGATGAGGAAAATCAATAATTTGATTGTAACGATGCATTGTATGATGAGTCTAAAAGTGTGCATGTTGATGCAAACTCATAAATCTATTTTGATAAGTTTGAAACATCAAATGACCATGAGTTTTAGCATCCAATTAGTCAAGTCTAGAGAATTTTAATGAAGATTTGGACAAGTGTCTATTTTTTGACCTAGATGAGCCTAGTCATGAGCCTTCCTATGAATGTGGATATTAATGTTGATTTCAAGGTAAAATAAAGTTATCCTTCTGAACCAAAATTGCTCACTTCCTAGAAAACTTGTGATGATGAAGATGTTGATATGTTATGTTCAAAGGATAACAAAGTAAGTAAAGATGAGGATGAGTTAGAAATCCTTGATGATTCTCTACATCAGCATGATGGAGGACAGTTACAGAGTGTGTCAATGTATGAGTGTATCTCTTTGCATACACTTGGACATAGTTTACATAAGGTGCAAGATCTTTTGGTAAGTTCTTGTGATAGTTTTACCTTTGATATGCAAACTAGTAATGAGAATGAGCTTAATAGTACCAGCCATATGGCAGAATGTGAGTGCTACTTTTTTCAACTGGAAGAAGTTTTCAAAAAGTGTGGCAATGTGCAAAATGTTGAAGAGTGTTTTTTTCAGCTTGAGGATGATTTACATGATGAATATGACATGTTGTTGCCACGTCAGAATCAACATTTTGAGAGTATGCCCAAATTTTAGATGCATAGTGATTGTGAATATGTTGATAATATTGTATGTGATGGATTATTGGGAGAGACCAGCAGGTTCAATCAGGCAGATTGTAGTACTTTTTTCACATTGGTTTTGGGGAAATGTGATAAGACAGTGTTTCTGTGTAGTCTTGATCACTATCCTCATATGTTGCCACTTGATACAAAATTAGAAAATGGAGAGAGTGGCAGTGATGTGCCCTATGTGATTTGGTTTCCATATGAAAATGGCGCCAAACGGAGAGCAATTTTCCACTTGCACAAAGGCAAGTTGATACTTGTGTTTGTAGAAGTGTAGTCACTCATGTTGTGGTATGACAAAGACAAGAATGAGTTGAGGGAGATCAACTCCTTTAACAGATTGGTGTTTGACAGAGGTAAAATTTGACTCCCCTTTTTCATTTGGTGACCTAGGGTCACCAAGTGAAGTTGAAAAGAAGGTTGAATAAAGAAGTAGTTAAGAGCACCTGATGGATTCAGTATTTGGTCTAATCCCCCTAGATCTGGACTCTTGTTATGCCTACAGGGGGCATACATCCCCAGTTAGACCCACTGGTGGCACTCCTCAAATTTTTCAAATTTGAAGTGCCCATACTGAAAAAATTTCTTTTGTACATTCGAAGGTACCCCTAAAAAATCTACCTAAGTGACCTACTTTGGAAGGTCATAATTTGGATCCTGTTCATTTTCGTGCAAAACCCCTTTGTGGAACCACTCATGTGACATATTTGAATGTGCATGTCAGTTTTTAGCATCCCATGATGAGTTTTAACAATGTTTAGAAAAGATAAGCTAGAGGGTTCTAGCACTGTTTTGCTATTTCAGAACTTTCATTTCTGCAAAGTGGCCTCCTGTTCAAGGCAATATTTCACAAATGGGTGATGGTCATGATGAAAGAATTTTTCTCTCCATTCTCCCCACATTCATATACTCCTCTGTCTATTTTCAAGGCTTTAGGAGTTGATTTGCTATTTTTTGAAGATCAAAAGCAAATGCAGTTTGTTCAGTTTTACATCTGCATTTTTGACAATGTTTCAGGGTGGTCAAATTTCACCTCTAATATCTCTTCAAGAATAATTATTCAAGAAAATCCCTCTTGCACACATGCTCAATGTACCTAAATAATCTAATGTCCCTAGTGGTAGCCTCTCAAAAGTTATTTTGATATTTTTTTAAAGTGGTGATTTTGAGAGCCCTAATATGTTCTGGACAACTACCGTTGCAGAAAAGTCTAACTGAGCAACTTTGATAGTGAATATCTTGCACCTCATAACATGTTTTCTGATTCAGTTGTTGCACTCCATTCTTGGATCAAATGTCTACATGCCTACAATTTTTCATTGTTTGGTGAGGTCGTTTGATTGTTTTCCCAAGGCGATTCCAGAGCCTGCTTGACTAGTTATGACAATTATTCAAATGTGCTAGAAAAAATATTTTAATCACAACCTAGTTCATGTTTTCACCTCTGATGCACTCAGAAGCAGTCCCAGGGTCAAATGAGGATAAAAGTTGTTTGAAAATGACTTTTTTTAGTTGGGCTCACATGGAGACCTGACTTGTGACACAAGTATTATTGGCATCACTCACTTGAACGATCGAGATCAATTGAAGTGGGTTGTTCATGGATTTTAGACCATGATGATGTTATTGTGATACCTTCATAAAATGTCGCAACTGAAATATAGTATGGAACTCTTCCATCAACTAACAAAGGCATGGGCTCTAAATGAGATCCAATTAAGCTTTGGCTTAGCTAGAAATGCACCGAAGAGCTCATCAAGTGCTTTATATATGTTTGGCAATGTAGAATAGAAATTCAAAATGTCACAAGCTAAAGTAAAGTGAAAATGGTCTCTCTCCATTGCATGTGAGGAGATAAAATGCATTATGGCTAGATTTAGTATCCCTAAACATGATTTACAAAATAAAAATGCTTCAGACATTCAACAAGGAACTTGAACCAAGATTTTCAAAATACAAGTGATTCTTCAGCATGTGGGAGATTAGGAACAAAGAATGAATGAGAAGAAACAAATATGATGAGTATTGCTTCTTTAAAACATAATAGTGTTCTATAGTGGTAGAGCCTATAAGGGTATGAAAATGTGAGGAGTAAATAGAGGGGCGGTCTTGTATCTAAAACATAGACACCTGTTCATGGAGGAGGTAAAATGCTAATCTACAACAACAAAAGAATCATGACAATTGCCAAGAGATGACAACCATGTCATACAAAACAGTTATATTATACAAGACAAAGCCAAGAGTGAAAGTTTTTATGGGCAGATCAAAAACACAATACAAATGGATCTAATGTTGGTTTGAATTCAATTCGAAGGAAACTCAACTAAGCCCATCCCCTGGTATTTCTCAATTCACAAAGCAACCATCATGGGATCAAGTTACAACACTATTTTAAGCTCGCCTCAAATGGAGATATGTATGGGAGGTGGAAATGGTGGCAAATAGACTTTTATAATCTGCACAAAGCTAAGGATGTGAAGAAGTCCTGCATAGTTTGGAGAATGTAATGTAAGATCTTGACATAGAGCTTAGGTAAATGCAAACTCAACAAATTATTGTATGTGCTTAGCAAGATGGAATTAAAATGAATAGATGGTTGGCTTAAAGCAAGAAACAACTTCAGCTACTCGAAGATGAATCAGATTGGAAGAATTTGTATGTTGGCATGTCACATTGAAATTTGGGTTATTTTACAACTAGGGTGAATAGAGTGAGGGGATTAATGGAGTTTTATGCAGCACTATGAGGCTGCTGTAGAAAACACTTTAATGGGCACCATTACCAGCTAAAGGAGTCTCCCAAAATTTTAAAGTAAATGTGATTGGCAGTTGTATTTTCATTCCTCTTGGGTGTGGCTAGCAGGTGCAAGGGACGCCCAGATAAAGAGAACACTTGTGCCCAATGCATTATGCGCTTGCAGTCAAAATGTGTCACAAATTTTTTTGAGGAAATTCCATATTTATCACTATGCCCATGGTTTTCAAAAGAATGTTTGAATGGAATGCCATAAATGGTAGGGTATTCACAAAATAGATTTGTTGAAAGGACCTCAAAAAATTTTAAGTGAATGTAATTCACAAAGATAAAGCTAGATGATGCCCTCTGATAGTATTCTCTATAAGTTGCATGTGCATGTGTATAGGGGACATTTTGAAAATGATAAAGGGGCACCATTGCATTAGTTGAACAGAGTAATTTAATATTGAAAATAAAGTCTTGTACAAGTACAAAGTGTTGGTTGAAGAAGGGTATGAAAATCCATCGAAGTATAAATGACAAAGAATTCTATCGCACTACTACATAGGGGGCGATTTGATTTTGCAGAGGGAAATTAAAGCAGAGGGATCCATTTGACCCAACAAGGAGAGGTTTTAAGTTGCATAAAAATGTATCAAAGTTGTTTGTGGAAATTTTGTAGGGGTGCCACCAAATGCAATAGGGGGAGGCGCCATCACACATATGGCAAAATGGATTTTTTTTAAATTCCTCATAAACTTTTAAGAAAATACATTTTCCCCATCCTTCTAACCCATGTATGGAGCACATAGAGCCAGCGCTTGCAGTGAAACATATATCAAAATTGTCTCCAGGATGAAAGCCATCATGATCAAAGCCAAAAGAACAAAAATTAGGGCAAACCTAAAATCAACGGCCAAGAACAGGCAAGGCCACATGGAAAAATCGCGTAGGTCGCACGGGTTTGGAGATGATGTCATGGATGGGGTTGTGTAGTATGTGCGACCTTGGTGTGGACCCAGAATCAATTGAAAGGCATGAGTAATTTTTATTTTGTGTACCGGTTTTAAAAATTGACCCTCAATTATTTTGAAATGAATATTTAAAAATATAAAATACAATTTAAAAGGAGACACACGTAATTTTTTAAATGGCCCGATTAAAAGAAGTTAAGGGCCTTCTTCTTTTAAAATAAGAAGCAATAATCTTCGTTGGGAGGGAAGGTAAGTAAAATAAGAAGAAATAATCTCCGTGGGGACTTCTATGAGGCATAAACTACCCCTACCTTGTATGTGATTCCCTAGTTCTATGAGGCATATGTTTCCCCTACCTTGTTAACCCTACTGCATTGGCAAGCTAGTGAGTGAGCTCACTAGCTTGCCAATGCTCCACTAGCTTGCCAATGTGGTAGGGTTGAATAGGTAGATCCAGCATATGCCTCATAGAAATGGGATCTCACAATGATGTACATCACAGTGAGACCCAATTTCTAGGAGGCATACGCAACCCCTACCTTTTCAACCCTACCGCATTGGCAATCTAGTGAGTGAGCTCACTAGCTTGTCAATGCTATCACATTTTGCATACATTTATACTAAAAAATTATTATCAAACAATTCAAATGCCTTTTCCATGCTTCCATTTTGAGCCATGATTGCAATATAGGCTACACCTTTCCCCATGTTTCTAACTTATCCTTGAATAAAGAGCTTTGAAATAGTGGAGAGAAGGGTTAGAATCCCTTATAGGTAGAATAATCAATGAGACATTTCAAATATATCACAACATAAGTGATGAGGTAAATTTAGAAATGGAGATGAAAACAAAAATATATTCAAAGATCTATCAATTTGGGAGGAGTATCTTCCAATTTTTTAGAGACATGTATGGAAAATTTGGTAGCATAGACAAGGCAATCAACTACTTGGTATAACTATTTGAAAAAATACCTCAATGAGATATGTCCTTGTGGACTATAATGATTGGAGGATATGCAAAAAATAGATTTATTGAAAAGGCTTTATAAAATTTCAATCATATGCAAATTGTAGGGGTATGTGCAGGATCATGATGGGCCAAAAAGTGGCGATATGTAAGTGATATGATGACCTATTTGGCTGATGACTTTTTTTTACCCAAAATTGATGACATGAAAAGGGTTTTTACAGGAGATTCTCAGCTTTCCACCAATATAAGTTATGCTTTACTTTGAATTTAATAAATAATTAGTATTCATTTTCTATTTGAATTAGGACTAAAGTCTTGATTGATAGGCTGATTGAAAAACATATATAGCTTTCAAACGGTATCACATTTTTTGAATCCAAAACATGCATCACATTCTATGCTTCATATACTATAGGATTAAAAAAAATGAGTTTAATAAAGTTTTGACCAAGTTAAGGTGGTCAGACATATAATTTTTTATATTTTTTAAAAGTTGTAATAAAAAATTCATAATTAATTATTTACTTGGAAAAAAATTAACAAAAAATATGCATCACATTGGGACATGAGTCCTCTACTTATATCTAAAATCTTATAGAAAGAGATTATCATTTTATTGTGGTTAGGGTGGTCAAATAGACACCTACTTATTTTTTCCCTGAAATTTAAGTACTACTGCATTGAAATTTCAAATTTTCACCAAATAGTTTTTTTTTTTTTTAAATAAACCTAGTAGTTTAGAAACTACATTCAATTTGCTATAGATTCTATTCTTACATATTTTTTAAATAATATAGATAACTTATTCAAATTTTTACGTCAAGTTTCCTAACTCTGATTTTCTGAATTTTCATCGCCACTTAAGGGCCTATTTTTTCCATGATGATCTTGCACATACTCATAGGTGTAAAACCAAATTCAACTAAATTTTCCAACATCCCTCATCCCTATACCAAAATGAAAGCTTTGGAGAGTGGTATGCACATCCATAGTAAAGGATTGAGAAATTATGTTTTATTTTACTTCCTTATAACTTATGTCATATATATATATATATATATATATATATATATATATATATATATATATGTATACTAAAATGTGGAAGCATACACAAGGTAAGTCAATTTCTTAACAAAATTCCTCAAAGATATGTGGTTTAAAAATATAATTGGCAACTGTAAATAATTGTGTAAATTAAAATGTCCATTGACAAGCTTTAAGGTTATAATAAAAAAACAATGATCAACATGGAATATGCAAAATAAAAAACATTAAAGAAAGCCATAATAGAATGAACAAAAATGTGTAAAGACTTCACATACCTAAAAAAACATAGTTTCAAATGAAGGAGTTCTACCCAATTATGTAGCCTTTGCTTCTTCTTTCTTCAAACTCCTCAACCATTTGACTTTTTCAAAAGATTGTTCCCCTCCAAACTTCAATTGTATATCACTTTTGAGTGGAACTCAGACTTGCAAAGATATTATATGCCTTTCAACATGAAAACTCTTCTATTTCATGCAAAGGTGGTGGATTGTGAAAACATGCATGCACACTTCTAAACATCATCAAAAAGCTATTTTTTGTTAGAGCACGCACATAACCAGGAGAATATGCAGAATGTGGGCCTAGAGATCATGGGTATATTGAGTTTTTTACCATTTTTAGAGTGAGCCAAAATGTGCTCACATTATAACAAGTTCGTGTTATAATGCGATCACTTCATTTCTTGCTAAAAGAATGGTCATATCTCCACTACTTCAAAATGTGCTCAAATTATGATAAAGTTGATTTTTTATGTTTCTCTTCTCTCTCTTTCTCTCTACACTCTACCCTCAACCCACAACCCTTAATACCTCTACTTGTTGGGTCTCCAAAACGTAGGTTTGAACCACAAGAGGTTGCCAAGCTATCACAACTCTTTTGTCCAACAAACAAGGCTGATTAATGTAATTGAACCTTCTACTTTTAAGGCTCTACTAGACCTAGGCGGGTGTACCTATGTGAATGATGCAAATTTTGGATTATGTCTCCTACTAGACCAATCTATCCACAATGGCAATTTGACAGTGGAGAAATGTGATCTAAGTTTGGTGTAAATTTTATATGCAATATCAAGGTAAAAATTAATATGTTCGGTTAACATATGTAAATAAAATGGATAAAACTAAATAATGAGAATAAGGGAGACTAGTGCCTTGTTGGGTAAAATGGAGTCAAAATGAAAGTCTTAGATGAATGGCTTCTTTCTAGCAAGCTATCTAATTGTTTGGCATACAAATATAAGTTTATAACTGGTATAAAAATGCAAGAATATGATTGACAATCCCTACTTGAGGCAAAATATCAATCCTAATTATTTGATTCTTCTTACTAATCCAAATAACATTCCTAGATTACTGTAATTGACTGAGAGGAATTTAATTCTTATTTAAGAACCCAATTAATCAAAACACACAGATACAACAAATGTGCACTGATAAATTGAACATATACTTGATATTTCAACTTAGATAATCGAGAAACACTGAGTTGGAGACAATCAAATAATTGCATAAAATCAACAAACAACTGATGCTAGAATAGAATCACTGAATCAATGGTCTTTCATTATCTTCCTCAAATCTTATACATGCAACATGGTTTTTTTAAATAAAAACATTCTGAAAAATCCTATACTTCCTACTATCTCCTTTTTTCTAACCCCCCTTTTGCAACTATTTTTTTCCAATTATTTATACAGTAAATGCCAAGGGTTACAACCCTTCATCTTTCTGGTAAAACTAATTACTTTTTATGACAGAGATAAAAATATTTAATTAAGTTTCCTTTTGGCAAATTAAAAAATTTTTATAATAGTTCTGCCTTTGATTATACATTAATACATTCCCGCTTTTAATATCTCACTTTATATTTCCTCATCTTTATTTTTCTTTCCCCGCAACTTTTATTATTTCTACTGCTCTATCGTGGTCAACCGTTTGACCAGCTGCGGTATGGCAGTTTTAACCATTACAGTCCCTTCTCATCCTACCACCCTACCGCGACTTCATCTCTACTTGTTTGCAGTATCACGGTGTGACTGCTATTCATCTTCTCTCTCTATTCATACCACTCTACCGCAATCTCTATTTCCTCAACCCGCGGTATCATGGTAAGCATTTACTATCACCTCTATCCCTTCCTCACTATTTAATTATCTATCACCACACTACCGCGATCTTCCACCTTTCCAGCTATGATACCACAATAGCTATGCTACAAACTGCTAACCGTTCTCCCTTTGTCTACTGCAATCACCACGGTCAGTCTCTTGATTGTCAGCGGTACTGCGGTGTGACTGATCCTGACTGTTGTGTTCATTGTTCGTTGCTTACCAACCGGCCACCGCTCTATTGCGGTCTGTGGTTTAACCGCAAGTGGTGGTGCGGTAAACATTTTCTACATGTTTCCTTAGCCGCTACCATTGCCCACCACCTACTAACCCTTGACCACAACACCGTGGGCCTTGACATGACCCTTCACGATATAGCAATAAGGGTTAATATGAATGTCGCTCACTACTACTTCCCTACTACGAGCCCATTGTGGGAGGTCGTGGTAAAGCGGTATGATATAAAAAGATAAATATTAGGGCAGTAGTATAAGGTTTGGACAGGGAATATAAATTTTTATAAAAGATAGGGAAATAATGGGATTAAAATGGAGAAAAACTTAGGATTTTCGTGGAATTTTTTGGGTTCTAACAGTGGCTCCTATTGGGGATGACTGATTTTGCAAATCACTGCAAGAATCCAGGATATCTTTGGGAGAGCAGACCAAGTAAATGATATGAAAAATGAAGGTGATGGCAGCTGGAGGGAATGAATCGGAGCAAAGATGTAAAAACCCTACACTACTGTACATGGAAAGGAAAGGAAATGCTTTCAAAAAGGGAATTTATGAGAATTTCCATGTACTAGAAAACCAAGACCCTCCAAAATTCCCTAAAACTACCGTGCATGGAAAAGAATGTTTAAAAAGGCTTTGCTAAGAATTGTCCATGCACTAGCAATCCTTAATCCTCTACTCTTCTCTTAAGAGAAGAAATGCTTCAGGAACTGCCCATGTACAGGCAACTCTTGTTCCTCTCCAAACATGTTCTACAAGAAATATGAATCTTCTCCTCTCTTACCAACAACAACAAAGGGTCCCAGCCAAAATGCTTCAAATTTCCCATGTTTTCCCTTCTCCTAGCATCTTGCATTCCACACTAGTACTAGATCATTCTCTTCAAATTTTCTATTCTTTTCCTTTTTATCAAACAAATACTTCATTTTTGCTTGTAACTTCATGTTGTGGTTTTGAGCTATTCTTCTCATTTCATCAAGCTCTGCCAATTGCTCCATTCTTTCCTCCATTGGTTCTGGAACATCTATATCTTCTTGAAGGATAAATTTGTAAACTGACAACAAATTTTGTAAGGGCATCCTAGCCTGTGTTCCATACACTAATTCATATGGGGATTTTCCAATTGCCTTTTTTACAGTAATCCTATTTTCCCATACAGCCAATCTTAACTTTGAATCCCATTCGTTTTTATTTGTATCAAGCATCCTCCTTACTATCTTCAAAAGGCTTTTATTACTTGATTTTGTCTAACCATTTGCTTGTGGATGACATGGGGCAGAATAAGAAATATTAATACCATGCGTACTGCATAAAGTCTTAAACTCATCAGATCTTAAACACATCCCATTGTCTGTGATTAATCTTAATGGTGTACCAAACCTGGTAATAATGTTATCCATCAAAAAATTGATCACAACTTTACTCATTTCTTGCTTGCTTGGGATTGCTTCTACCCATTTGGTGAAGTAATCAGTGGCTACTAGTATCCATTTGTGTCCTCCACTTGATTTCTCTTGTATCTCCCCAATAGAATCAATCCCCCACTAATGAAAAGGGGCTTCGACCTGCATACCTATCTAAGTGGCAAAGCACCCTGATATTTCATCTTGCCTAAAAACTTCTGACATGCTTCACACTTTCTTACATATGAAAAAGAATCAATAAAAAGTTTTGGCTAGTAGTAACCTGCCCTGAGGATCTTATGTGTAGTTATCTTTGCAGAATAGTGGCCTCCACAAACTCCTTCATGCATCTCTTTTAAAATGTGCGGGTATGTGCAGGATCATGATGGGCCAAAAACTGGCTATATGTAAGTGATATGATGACCATGTGGCTGACAAGTTTTTTTTACCCAAAATTGATGAAATGAAAAGGGTTTTTAAAGGAGATTCTCATCTTTCCACCAATATAAATTATGTTTTACTTTGAATTTTATAAATAATTATTATTCATTTTCTATTTGAATTATGACTAAAGTCCTGATTGATAGGCTAATTGAAAAACATCTATATCTTTCAAACGGTATCACATTTTTTGAATCTGAAATATGTGTCACATTCTATGCTTCACATACTATAGTATTTTTTAAAAAAGAATTGAATTTAATGAAGTTTTGACCAAGTTAAGGTGGTCAGACATACAAGTTTTTATATTTTCTAAAATTTGTAATAAAAAAATCATAATTAATTATTTACTTGGAAACAAATTACAAAAAAATATGCATCACATTGGAACATGAGTCCTCTACTTATATCTAAAATATTATAAAAAAATATTATCATTTTATTGTGGTTAGGGTGGTTATATAGACACCTACTTCTTATTTTTTCCCTGAAATTTAAGTACTATTGTATTGAAATTTCAAATTTTCACCAAATAGATTTTTTATTTTTTAAATAAACCTAGTAGTTTAGAAACTACATTCAATTTTCTACAGACTCTATTCTTACATATTTTTGAAAAAATATAGATAACTTATTCAAATTTTTACATCAAGTTGCCTAACTCTGATTTTTCTAAATTTTATTGCCACTTAAGGGCCTATTTTTTCCATGATGATCCTGCACATACCCGTGCTTTTCTTTTGACTTGTCTAGACACAACAACAACATTCCATCCCTATTTTTCCAAAACAAATCTCCTTCTATTAATACATATTTAGATGTTTGTAGCTTCAAATTTCTTCTCTGGTTATCACTAAATCCTTTAAGGCACTTCATGTTCCTGAGGTAATACATGATATCTACATACCAAGGAGTATGCTCAATGCTTGCAATTGCATTTTTTTCATCTTCTACATTCGAAATTTGATTTTCTTCAATATTTTCTTCTGCCATTAACTTGGCCAAACCTTGGCCTCTTACCAATTTGGTAATTTGTATTTCCATATCAAATTCCTGGATTTTATTAATCCACCTACATCTCTTCCCTGTTAATTTTGACTGTGTTAAAATGTCTTTAACAACTGTGTGAGGAACATATGAAATCACTTTGGCTCCAACAAGATACGGTCTAAAAGATTTTGTGGCTTTTACTAGTGCAAAGGCTTGTTTTTCCATTATATCATATTTCAATTCTAACCCCTGCAATGATTTACTAAAGAAGGACACGGGCTTTTCATGACCATCCTTATTTTTTTGTAACATAACAGTAGCTATAGTGTGAAATGAAGAAAAATAAAATATCTGAAATGATTTACTAAAATCAGGGGACTTCAATATGGGGGCCTCTTTGATAGCTCTTTTTATAGATATGAAAGCATCCATAGCTTCAGCAGTCCAGTCCAACTTCTCTCCCTTTTTTAACATCTTGGATATAGGCTTAACAATCTCAGCAAAATTGGACACAAATCTTAAAACAAAATTTAATTTGACCAAAAAATGATTGGATTGCTTTGGCAGTTTTGGGAATGAGAATTTTATCTATGGCATCAACTATTTCAGGATCTATCCTAACCCCATCTTTTGACACAATATGCCCTAAAATTTTACCCTTTGTAACAACAAAATGATATTTTTTAGGATTAAGACTTATACCATATTCCAAAGCTTTGATCAAGATTTTCTCCAAGTCCCCCACATGATTCTCTACCCTTTTGGAATAAGCAGTGAGATCATCTTGATATACCACCATTATAGCATTGATTAAATTTGCAAATGCCACATCCATGGCCCTTTGAAAGGTAGATCCTGCATTTGTGAGACCAAATGGAATTCTTACATATACATGCATTCCCCATGGTGTAGTGAATGTTGTCTTGCACAGCTCAGATTCCTTGACTTTGACCTGGTTATATCCAGAAAATCCATCCATCATTGACAATAGCTCACATCCTGTTACTTTGTGTAATATTGCCTCCATGTTTGGAAGAGAATGATTATCTTTTAGGGAAGCAACATTCAGATTCCTGAAATCTATACACAGTCTTATGTCCCCATTTTTCTTCCTGACTAAAACCAAATTCGAGACACATGTTGAATGCCTAATGGGTTTTATGATACCTCCATCTCTGAGCTTTGCTAGCTCCTCTTGCATTTTAGGTTCTAGAATTGGATTGATAGGCATCTGCCTTTGTCTAAAAGGCTTTGCATCTGGCTTTAGTGGAATTTCATGTTGAGAAAGATCTCTATATGCCTTCAAATCCTCATAAGACCAAGCAAATGCATGCTTATATTTTCTTAGTAATGTAATTAGCATTCTTTTGATGGTTGGGCTTATTTTCTTTCCAATATAAACCTTTTTTGGTGCTAATTCAGTTCCCAAATTTACTTCTTCAATATCTTCTTTCTTAACAGGTGTCTACTTTGTGAGAGAACGATCACTCCCATCATACACTCTCTCCAATGCCACAAGCCCTTTAGGAAGCTTGTTGGTATTAAGTTGCAAAACTTCCCTATTGAGTACAGTCTATTTCCCATTCACTTCTTCTACAAAGGCATTGAAATCAATCTCATGTGCTTCATACTAGTCTATACAATGAAGAAACTTTAAAAGATCAGTATCATCATTAAAAACCTACTAGCTATATATGTTGTTAGGGAAAACACGTCTTGTTTTGAATTCAACCTAAGACACTCCTACTAAAGTGATATCATATTTCTTTAAGGCTACATTAGCCAAAAAATCAGCCATCAAATTTTCAGATCTATCTATCCAATTGATTGAAAATGCATCAAACAGTTCCATTGTATCCCACACAGCATTTCTATATTGTTTCATCCTTTTGTTCTTTGCAGCATATTTTGATTTGACTTGTTACACAACTAGCTCAGAATCACCCAAGATAGATAACAACTTAATCTTATGTTTGATAGCCATGTTCAAACCAATCAGCAAGGCTTCATACTCTGCCACATTATTTGTACATTCAAAAGCCAAAAAAAATGAATATTTAAATGTTGTACCTTTAGGTGATATGAAAACTACCCCGGCTCCATTACCTTCTTGACTGCATACCCCATCAAAGCATATTTTCCACACACCTTGCTGATTTTCAGAAATATGTTTATCAATTGAGTCTTTGTTCACTAATTCAGGCTGAGATAATTCTACTCTAAAATTCCCCAAATCTATATCACATAAGCAATTAAGTTTCTCTTGAGGAAAAAATTCAACAATTTGATTCATTCTTGGCTCCCTATATAACTTGACCTATTCACCATTTATTGGTATAGTGGCATATGATAAATCAAACTGCACATTACCCCCTACTACTACAATCCATTGTCTTGACAAAAGCATTCCAAACTGAGGAGGTGTGTCAATTACGGTTATATCAATATTGTAGGAAGCTTGTGGGTAAGCTACTAATCTTACTTCCACATTCTTTATTACTCCCACAACCGGAATAGGCCTACTATCCATGGCGTATCATTTACCTCCTTCCACATCTACCCACATACCAAGCTGTTTCATTACCCCTACTGGCATAATATTCATGGAAGCACCTGAATCTATCATGCAATTTCTCACTAACTTGCCACTTATGAGCAGGGTGGTAAAAAATGGGTCAATATGTGGTGTATTCATTAAGTAGGCTTTTGGGACTTTTATCTCCTTCCTCTTATTAGTGGTTTCAAGAACCTCCTTATTTTCAAGGCTTATATTTTGATTCCCATTAGACATCAATTGAATGGCACCTTCCCTATATTCCTTAATCTTCATCATTTCAAGTAATGGGACAGATATTTTTAGTTGACATAAGGTTTGTATGAAATCAAAGGATGTACCTTCAGTTTTGGTCACCTTCTTTGGTTCTATCAATTCTCCTTTGTTTTCTTCCTTTTCCCCTTTGCATGTTTGACTTGGTTTTTGTTTATCCATGGGAACTTATTTACTTTCCTCTTTAGGAGCCCACTTCAGTTCTTTTTTGTTAGATTTCTTATCATCTATCCTCTTTGATGTCGCATTCGATACTTTTTTATTTTTTACAAACATTCCTCTCAGAACCCCCTCATCTTCGTTCACTATTTTGTTCCTGAACCGATATTTGCTTCTGGCTTCTTCCACCACTGCAATATTCAACCTTTTAATCTCTTCTTCACTCGATCTCCTTATAATGCATTTATTAGTCTGACATGATGCAATAGGGGGGTCTTTCTCATTTTTACTTTCTTCATGGTCAGAAAAAACCTGTTGTTCTACCATATGAATATTTTATTTTTGATGATCAACATTATACTCATATCCCTCCTCCTCTGAATATGAATAATCTTGCTCCAAAGAATCAAGAGTGTGGGAAGTTAAATAGATATTATGGTCTTTACCACCATCATTTTCCAATATGTCCTCTTCTAGTATTGACTAAGTTGTAACACAATGCTCTGGGGAGTGTAGTGGTAACAAACTAAGCACCAAGGACTCTTATCTACCATATATGCTCCTTTCCTTTTTAATGGATCCAGTGTTTCCTTATTCCTTAGTCTATCATTTACCGGCTTCCCATCCTTCCATTTTGTACTATAGGGCATGCCATTTAACCTTGGTCTTTCATTCCTATATGTATTCTCTTGTCTATTTTGGGGAGCATATGGGGGAGCCCTAGGGTTTTCCTTTTTAGAAATCATCCCTGTAGCTTTCCTGTTATTCTCAATTGTGAGTGCTATCTTTTGAGCTTCAACCAAATTCCTAGGATCTTTGTTCCTAAGCTCATATCCTGTCTTGGGGTCAAAAGCCTTCAAGTAGATGCTCAATGCAATAGGATCAACCAACTTGGACCATGAGGTATCTTATTATGCAGTTTGGCAAACCTCTGATTAAAGTCATAAGCTGACTCATTTTGATGCTTTTGGATGGTTACCAATTCATTAAAAGAAAAATTTGATGCACATTGATTCCCATACTACTGGAGAAACTACTCATAAAATATATGAATGGAATCAATGGATGTTATCAATAAACTGTTAAACCAGTCCCTGGCATATTCAATCAGCGACATCATAAATAATCTCATCTGCACATCATCATATTGCATATCCAGGTCCTGAATGAATGCATTAAAGCCTCTTAAATGCTCCTTAGCTATGACTGCACCACTTCCTATGTACTTAGGGACAAAGCTTCTCCAATTGTTGTCCATAGGATAAGGGTATATCTGAAATCCAGCCAAATCAAATTGTGTGATCATGGTTGTATATGGTGGAGGAGGATGTTAGTACAATGGATTACTATTTGCCACATATTTCTGACCTTGTGGGGGTGTGTGCTACTGATAAGGAGGCGGTTGAACACCCTTATGTTGTGGTGGATCATTTTGATGTCCACATTGGTTCCTTGGCTAATTTCGGTAGGCCTGTGGGGAATTTGATAGTCTCATATTGTTATTTTTATGAGGGGGCACATATTTGGGTGAGTTAGCCATTGGCATTTTAATTTGAGCCTTTTGTAACTTCAATTTCTCAAATTCTTTCATTGCCTGAAGCCTTTGCTCATATTCTACCCTTGATCTTTCTGTTTCTTGCCTCATGTGTTCCCACTGTGCATCTGTCTCACTTTGGGTCATAAGTTTGTGATTTTCTTCAGATGCTGCTTCATATTCAGGTCCCTCATCAAAAAATGTTGCTTTCTGTTCATATTCAGACTCTCTCCTTTTTTTAGCTTTAGAATCAACCATGTACTCATCAACCTTCTCAGGGTCTATTTTCCAGAGGGGATTTCTCTTATCCTCTGGAGTGTGAAGTTCCTTAGATAGGT
Organism: Sequoiadendron giganteum; assembly: GCA_007115665.2. Classification (NCBI taxonomy): domain Eukaryota; kingdom Viridiplantae; phylum Streptophyta; class Pinopsida; order Cupressales; family Cupressaceae; genus Sequoiadendron; species Sequoiadendron giganteum. The sequence goes on along the minus strand of CM021100.1, from coordinate 939,207,261 downwards.
TGTTTTCATTTGTTAATGCATCATACGAATTATGTGTTTCCACCGGTGGTTTCGATGTTTTTTTTTTAGTTGTTGGGCCCAGGTCATCAGACACTTTCTTGCCTTGATCATTTTTATAAGTCCACTTACCTTTATCATTAGGACCGTCACTACCTCTGTACAAAGATCTTCTTCCCTGAATGTTGTGAGTAATCATGATAGTCTGAACTCTAGGATGATTTCTTTCTGATCTGTATTTTATTTTATCAGTCTCAATGCACTTGTTCATTCAGAGTCGCCACCCACTTTTTCTTTTTTTAAAAGTGAGAAAAAATAAAGATGTTATTATTTCACCCAACAAAGTCAATTTTCAAATTTCTTAATTGTGAATCTCTTCAATGACCCTATATGGAAAGGCTGCCTACCACCGGACTTTTCTCAAGTTAGTCCCCAGCAGAGTCGCCAATTTGTTGGGTCTCAAAAATGCAAGTTTCAACCACGAGAGGTTGCCAAGCTCTCACAATGCTTTTGGCCAATGAACAAGGTTGATTAATGTAGTCGAACCTTCTAAGTTCTTAAGGCTCTCCTAGACCTAGGCGGGTGTACCTATGTGAATGATGCAGATTTTGGATTATGTCTCCTACTGGACCAATCTATCCATAATGGCAATTTGACAGTGGAGAAATGTGATCTAAGTTTGGTGTAAATTGTATATGCAATATCAAGGTAAAAATTAATATGTTCAGTTAACAGATGTAAATAAAATGGATAAAACTAAATAATGAGAATAAGGGAGACCAGTGCCTTGTTGGGTAAAATGGAGTCAAAATGAAAGTCTTAGATGAATGGCTTCTTTCTAGCAAGTTCTCTAATTGTTTGGCATACAAATATAAGTTTATAACTGGTATAAAAGTGCAAGAATATGATTGACAATCCGTACTTGAGGCAGAATATCAATCCTAATTATCTGATTCTTCTTACTGATCCAAACTATGGGGGAGGATTTTTGAGGAAATGGATATGTTTTGAAGTTTATTCAATCCTAATACCTTTCTAATATGATAGAGGGGCATGTGCACCAAGATGCGGCACAAAAAGGTGGCCAAATGCCCATGATCATGTTATGAAGAAATTAAAATAACACACTCATTTTAGGGCTCAAATTTTCCAAGCCATAACACGAGTGTGTTATTTGAATAAAAAAAACACTCGTGTTTTTAGAATTCAAAATATGCTCATTTTTTTAGCATTTAAAACACAAGCATGTTTTGTATTTTACAAAACATGATGTTTTTAGTGCAGGCCAAAACACAAGTATGTTTTGGCTTTTATAAAACATGCACATATTTTGGTTTAAAAAAAAACATGTCTTTTGGCTTGTACTAAACACGTACCCGTTTTGGCTTGTACTTAGGATTGGATGGTTCATTTACCTCATTTTGACATAATTTTTTCCTCCATTTTCATTTCTCAATTTGCTTGTCATCAAGTTCGCACATTATTAACCAAATCTTAGTAAAATTACAACCATAATTTCACATGTCTTATAAGCTTTCTAACCATATAACTTTTTTAGATTTGAACTACATTAACGTATTTATTTTTAATAATTTTCATAAAAATTTCCATAGTTATTGGAGACATATGTATTGACTTTGTTAATAACTTTTGACCTACTTGTCGAAATTTGAAAAAAAATATATATTATTGTTCTACACTTCATTCTTTACACATTAGATTTTTTTGCATTTTTTATTATTTTGGTGCAAGTTATGTGATGCACACACTTAGTGATGTGATTTCCTAGATGCATCCACTTGAAAAATCATTAAAAACGTATATTCAATAAAAAGTTATAAAAAAAATATACAACTTCTAGTATTCACTCATAACTATATTTCTACCAATAGGTTTTTGAAAATACTAAATGCGGCTAAAAAGGATTAATGGGTGCACACCAGATACTATGTTATGTTTTGTTAAAA